>JAHBCN010003792.1:0-70648 GCA_019359885.1 Listronotus oregonensis | reverse complement strand
AAAATGTACTAAGCAACCAGTATAAATATATTTTTTTAGGGTTTAATATATGTGACTAACGGGAAAAAAAGGGGGAAAGGGGTTTAAAAAGGGGGAGGGGAAGATGGGGCCCTCTACGATAGCAGAAGGGTCTCTAAAGATTGTGAGCTGACCGTTGCCTGTTTTGAAATTATCCCAGTCTTTTAGATCAATTAGCATCATAAATTTTAAATAAAAAAATTTAATAATATATAACAAAAAACGGCGTTATAAATATTATTAATTATTATTTAAAATAGAAATTATAATTTTTTATGTAATGGATTAAATAATAAAAAAAAAAAATTTTTCCCCTAATATTAAATTAAAAAAAGTAAAAAAAACCCTTTTTTTTAAATATCACTAAAACATAAATGGCCACGGGGGCCCTTTTAATTTATAATAAGAACTGTTTTAAATTTTTCAAAAAATAATTTTTCAAAAAAAGCATGAAAAAAATTTAAAATTTTAAAAATTTTTTAGGGTTTTCCCCTTTTCAATAAATTTCAATTTTAATTTTAAAAAAAATTTAAAAAAGGGTTTTTTGATTTTTTTGCCTAAAAAAACACTTTTATTTTTACGAAAACAAAAAGAAAACCCCCCCAAGTTTCTTTGAATCCCAGATCGGCTCTTGACATTAAAATTTTTTGGATCAGCTTTTTGGCTTCGGGTTTCTTAACAAACTTCCTTTTTTACCCTCTTTCACCTGCTTTGCCGGCTCCCCAGTTTTCTTTCTAATCAACTTTTCAGTTATGAGATGGTCTTTTTTCCCGTTTTCCAAATTAATGCGGGGTCCCCGGGGGGCTCGGGTAAACCCCCAGGTGTTTTTTTTAAAAACGATCTTTTTCTTCCACAAAATCCCATTTATAGTTTTGCTGACGATAGTACCCCCCACTCTGGTATTAAATTTTTTAAGCCACCATGTAATTCTGATTTGAAAAAAAGGGGGTCAATGCAGATATCTTTTTTTACAAAACCTAAACCCCATTTTGGGGTTGGGGCGAAAAAAATTTTTTCAATTTAATCTCAAAAAAAAACATGTGTTCTTTCCCGGGAAAAAAAACCCAATGCTACCCCTTTTAAAATGAGGGCCAAGTTCTGAAAAAAAAAGTTTTTTAAACTTTTCGGGTTCTTTTGAAAAACCCCAACTGGAAAAAAATTTTAAACCTGCCCCGGCGCTTAAAAAAAATTTGGGGTTCCCTTTTCGAGCCAAAAATTTTTTTTCTTCTTAATCTGTATACTTTGTTTTGTACCCCAAATCGCCCCCCTTTAGAATATTGTTCTCATTTCTGGGGAAGGGCCCCCCTACAACATTTTAGCATTCTGGATTTGTTCGAATAATTCCCCCTTCAGAACAGCTTTTTTTTCTTTTTCCCCGAAAATACCTGTAGAAGATCTGTCGCTCTTCTAGGATTTTAAACGGCTTCTCTCAGAGGATTTGGGCCCCGTATAATTTTTTCCCCCGCAGCCCCGCAGAGCAACACGTATGAAAAATTTTTCATCCTTTTAAAGTTCATTTAAAAAGGGGCCCCCAATTCCCTTTCTTCGTTCCTTTATCCCTAGAGTGTCAAGACTATGGAATCTGCTGCCCCCCCAGAAGTTTTTCCTTCTCCTCCCCCCCAAACTTTAAATATTTAAGTCCCGTGTGAAAAAACCCCCCACCACACTTAAGACACCCACGTTACGTTAGTACTTAGACATCAGCCTTCGTGGACTGTCCCGGGTAAAAAAAAAAAAAGTTTTTTTTTTATAGTTTAACAAAGCGACTAATAAAACGGTGAAAAAGTTTGCCGCAAGTAATTTTTTTTGGGAAAAACTATATTCAGCAACATTGGTATTGGTCCGGTACATCTGCCCATGAAAGACTCTTCTATTCGGTCATACGTTTTCCAGTGTCAAACCAGTGTTGGTAGACATCCATAACGAGAAAACAATTGAACTGGCGATTTTTATTGTTGGGCAGATTCTTTTTAAGGTTGATAAAAGCATCTATTCTCAGGGGTCTTTTTAAAAAAAACTTTTGAGAAAAATTTTTGCACCTTTTTTCCCAAAAATAAAAGATAATTACTATTTGGGAAAAAGAAACCTTTAAAGTAACTAACATTTTCAACTCCATAATCTATATTAAAAATTATAAAAACCCCCAAAAAAATTTTTGGGATATCTTCGAAATATCGACTAATAAGGAAAGGATCGTTTTTGAAATATGCTGTAAAAAATTACCAAAAAAATAAGATAGATTACAAAAAGAGCAATTCTTCCCGAGTAACTTTTCGGTTCCAATAGCCAACTTTTTGGGAGTTTTAAAGCAAAAAAAACCCCAATTTTATCCACAATCAAAATCTTCGCTAAAAATATTTTAATTTAAAATTATACCAGAGTCTTGCCCTTTAAGGCAAAAATATTAATATTTAAGATTAATTATAAGACGCATATGAGCATTTAGAATAGTGATGAAACCTTCCGAATGATCTTCCAAACGATATTCAAATATAGAAATGTTTCGAATGATTCGAATATTTCTTTCAGATATTCGAATATTCGTATTCCAATCAGCTGGGGTATATTATCGCAACTTATCGGATGATAGTTCATTCGATTCGCGGTTCATTCAAATCAACCTAGTTAGATATTTGATAAAAAATGACATTTGTACCGGCAGTTAAACAAGTTTAACTGTATATTGTATACCTATAATAAATCAAAGAAATTAGCCTATCGAATGACAATTTTAGTTTCTTCATTTATCAAGTAAACAAATTTTCGCACTAAATACCCCAATTCATATCTACGTACCTAAAGTACTTAAATTTAAGCAAATTGAAAACCACTCGGAAAACTAAAAAGCATTGATAAAAGTCTTCTTATTTTTATATATTAAATTGTGACTAAATTTGCTTGCGTTGAATATATCATCGAAGTAGGAAAAAAGGGAAATTTTCCCCAGAGTTTGAATAAATGTATATTACGCAAAGAGACGCTAAGTAAGCGTTTTAATCTGTGTAACTAAGAGTATAAACTTTTTAATTGAATTCAAATAAGATAATCTTAACTGTAACTTTCATAAACCATAAAAATCTTACCTTAATAAACTAATTCGTGTTCATAAACTAAAATAGCAAAAAGAATAAATACTCCAAGAAATATACACAGTGCTATTAAATACCAAGAATAACTGTCAAGCGCAATATATAAATGTTTCTGATAAAAGACACTGGCGGTGCTCTAAAACAATGAACACACGTAACTTGACTGGAGCTAAATAGCGAAAAACTAAAGATCTTTCCTTATTCGAAAAAACCCCTGTACTGAAAATAAATAAGTTCAATTGACAACCGGGCAAAAGTTTATAGTGCATGCCATAATATTAACAGAATCTGTAAAAAATATATTATTTATTTTTCATAAAATTTCACTTTTTAGGAAAGTTAGTATTACAAAAATTATTGTTGACTTATATGTCCATCAATGCCAATAGATACAATTATTTTCAGGAGAATCATTTCCAAAATCTAAAATTATTAGTGGCTTACACTAAATAAGTAGAATAAACGTTATGATATGACGTCTTCGGATTTTCAGAATTAATACAACATCATTACTATAGTATAAAAGCAAAATGAACGTCATAGAGTACTGAAAAAAGTCTAAATACATTTGTCAGTAACCACTAATGCTTAAATTTTCAAAAACCACCACTTGATTTTCCGTTATTTCCGTTATATGCAATCAAGGAAGTTTGAAGGTATATGGAAGCCCAATGCTATGGCCTATTCGATCAAAAAATGTCCAGCCCACTATGAAAATAACTGTCATGAGTGGCCCCATCGATTCTGCGCAATAACAAAATTCCACGAAATTTTATTATGTGTTACCTACTTACACAATAAATGAGTGTGTAGTAAGCAACACATTATACTTTTATGAGAGCCCTAGTACGGTTTTCGTGACGGCGCGGCGCTTATGAAAGCATATCCACTGTGTACCGTCGTCGTCTCATCAACCCTTCCAAGCGAATTACATGTTTCGTTTTCGTTTGCGCAGTATTAATTTCGATTTTTTTGCTTTGTGTTTTTTCATTTTGTGGTTGCAGAAGTTTTTTGGATAAATAAAAACCTTCTTATTTTAGTAGTTAGTGCTTATTAAATTCTGACTAATATTTTGTGTTTATTGTTTGTTACTTATAATATCGTAAAAAACTGACTAGAGGTTGTATGGTTTTGTCTCGCAAATCCGAGGGTAACATACCCGGCATTTTTAACTTTAGGTAAGTATTTTTTACATTAAAATATGAAACCTGTAGTATTTCTTCTATAAAAATTAGGTGCTTCTTTTGAGACGTAACGTTAGGTAACCAAATAAATAATAACATATCAATTATAAATTATAGAAAATGAAAATTTTTAGGCAATAGCAGTGAGAAAAGTAAGGTAATCTTAACTACCTTTTAGATGAATACCACAATTTTTGTGTATTTCTGTGGATTATTAAAAAGAAATTAGGTTTACACTAAAGTACTCATATTTCATTTAATAATTTAGTACATCTTTTAAAAGGATCAAAATTATCAATTACTGTGCAGACCAGGCAAATTTTAATATATACAAGTCCCACTAATCAAACGAAAGAAAGTACAATTTTATGTTAAAGTTTCTTTTAGTTTTTTTTTGTATTTGTTTATAAAGAAATTGGATTTTTGGTTTTTTAACCTTACATTATCAACTTTTTAAGGTCGACATATCGTAGGCACATAATATTTAACGGATACTGTTACAATGGATACCTTCCAAAGGTTACTGAACATTTTTAACCACTGTTCTCCTGTCTCATAAATTTTTGTTAAAACTGAAAACTATATGCCTAAAAAGCAGTTATAATGGACAACCAGAATCTTCGGATCTTTTACTGAATTCGGTGTAGATATAGATTACCTGCATGAGGTGACACTATTTTATTGTACTTTAATAAAAATTATAAATTTATAAAGTATTGTATGACCCTAAAATACAAGCGACCAGTTTAAATTATGGTAAGTTTTTATTTTTCTTGGCCCTTGCCGATTTAGATGATTTTTTTGCATACAGAGGCGCTGATTACAAATCTAAAGTAATTTTTTTTCGACGACGTTTTATTTTTTAGATATTGATCCTGAAATATGGTAATTAGATTAAACTCATTTACACTATCTTGTCCTTTTTTATCACAAAATTGGTAATAAGTACATGAAACTATCATACAATGTTTGAAATTTGTTTAAAAAATCGTGTTGTCATTTATTTTACAATACAAAACTCCCCAAAATATCGACCAAGAGAAGGCTGTGAAGTGACGCCATCTATTCTTTTCATATTAATTCAAATGATATAATATCCAATATTACACAATAATTTTAAATATTCTATAATAGTATAACCAACAATTTTGTGCAAAAAAAAACAGTGAAACTATGGTTAGTTTGAATTTGACATTTGATGTTACTATTTATTGCGCAAACACCGCGAGTCCAATTTCCCTATTCCCGTTGCCCTGCACGCCTAGACAATTTTGTTCTACAGCATTGGCCTTCCATATACCTTCAAACTTCCTTGTATGTCATACGTAGAATAGGGAAGCTGAGGTGGCACTCTGTATCTTTCATATTTAGCGATAAAGAAAGAGATAGGCAAGCGAAGAGATACTTATCGCTTTGGCATTTGGTACTCGGTAAGCAATTCTTTATGGCTTTGACACCGGTTCGGTATATTTCGCGAAGTGGTATCGGATAGAGATATTTGGTATAGACCGAACTAAAAACATCGTTTTTATGGCTTTTGCCCTGTTAATTCTATGCTTTTGCCACTTTCCTTACGTAAAAAAAGAACGAATAAACCAGCGAGGAATGGACGACATAACCTCGTTTATTGTCTAATTTTCTTTAATTGTTTTGTTTTTTTCGGAAAATGCTGCATGTACAAAGATGAAACGAAGAAAGAATTTATAAAAAAACGTGTCCAGAAACAAATTATGTGGAATGAAAGTGACATTTTTCGCTACATGACGCAACTTTGACTAACCGCATTGTTTCCGCGATTTATCGATCTTTTTCGCCTAAATGGATTTAGTAGCATATTTTTTTGAAAATTTACTTGCCCATATTTATTTATTTATTAGTATATATTAGTATTTTTATTGTTTTTCATTAAGTTATTTATTTTTTAGTGATTTTATGTGCTTTTAACTTTTATTTTATGTATATTTATAATATGACTTATTTGTAAACTATTACGCTTTTGTTAGTTGTTCTTTTTAAAATTTAATTTTTTTAAGATTGATACTTATATTTTTAAATGGTTAAAGTCGCTGTAAGTAACCAATTTTTAATTTTAATAGCTCTAAGCAAGGTATTGTAATTCTTTTTAACTATGTTTTATTTTCCTATGTAAATTATTGATTAGCTAAAAAATTTGCTAAATAAAGAATTTAATAATAATAATAATATGGCAGAGCGAATTAGAAGTACGGCAGTAAAATTGGAATTTTAATTGCATTAAGATTATATTTATGCTATGGGAAATTACCAAAGTATCAACCTAATAACTCATGTTTGATACTGAACCAATAATTATAATTCATTTATATGTTTGCTTGAGTTATGTATGATTTTCAGGCATATAGGCAGGCCTATTATCTTTATTTTATTAAAGCAAATTCTATACTTATTGTAACAAATAGCGTTCGTTCACTAAATAAATCAATGCAATCAATTGCAGATACAGATTACTGGTATATAATAACAAATTATTAAATGTGCACTAAAATATCCTTTCACCTATAAAATTAAAGTCATGTACAGGGTTTTCCCGTATAATTGCGCATCCTTTTAAAATCTTTATTTTTATAGATAGAAAAAAATAGTTTATATGAAAGTTGCAGGATTTTTCATGAAGATTTTCATGGTGTAAGATAGAAAAATAAATGATGATTGGAAAATTAACAAATCACTATCAACTTTGTATTTTAAATGGAACACCCTGTATATGATTGAAAATTTAAATTCTGCTAATCTTCCTCTTTTCAAATATACATAACTATCTATGTTCGGATAAACGAGTTGCAAGATATTTGAATTTAAAATCTGTTCTTATAAGCCATAGTTAGCCATGAATACAACCAAAATTGACTTCTGTCAAATATTTATATTTTTGTTTGGTTTCCAAGACGAACCATGGCTAACGCGACTTTGCCAAATTTTGGGTTGTATCCATGGCTCACTATGGCTTATAAGAACAGATTTTAAATTCAAATAACTTGCAACTCGCTTATCCGAACATAGATAAGTTATATATATTTGAAAAGAGGAAGATTAGCAGAATTTGAATTTTCAATCATATACAGGGTGTTCCATTTAAAATAACGAAGTTGATAGTGATTTGTTAATTTTCCGATCATCATTTGTTTTTCTATCTTACACCATGAAAATCTTCATGAAAAATCCTGCAACTTTCATATAAACTATTTTTTTCTATCTATAAAAATAAAGATTTTAAAGGGGTGCGCAATTATACGGGAAAACCCTGCATCAAAATTTTTTATTACTAAAAATTTTCAAAATAAGTTCTTTCCTGGGAGCCATCTAGATTTACTACCGGAGGCAGCGCAGCCTCTTGGGCGTTTTGCCTATTCAAAATAAGTTAAGGTTAGGATTAATTTCTTTAGGTTTGCAATAACCATTTAAAATTAGTCAATATAGTATTTTCACCTACAAATAGATATTAGGTTTTAGGGTATTTTTAACTTATATTGTTATGTAGGCTAGAAGCGTAAGAGTATTTTTGTTTCATTTTAATTGTTCTTGTGTACACATATTTGGTTTTAATTATTTTTATATGAGCCTTTGAGATATTTCTTACCAATTAATAAATTTAATTTTATTTATTGTTTTTGCTGTTTTAATATGTCTATATAATTATTTGTATTTTAAATATATTATTTTTATTGTGCACTGCACATAGTTTTTCTATTGTAAAAAATGATTTTGATGGAAAATAAAGGATATTAATATTATTATATTATAGAATGTTTTTTAAAACTCCAACACCGGCTTTCTCAAATCACACACAAAAATCGCTTTTTAATTAAACTCATCAACAGAGATAGTTATATAATGTTATATATAAGATAAAATGAAACAGAACTCTATCTCTTTCAAGGCGACACCTCGGAAGGTGTCGCTATTCCGTCTTTACCCTACGCATCATCGGATATTATCGCATCTCAACGAAATTGAACGACCGAGCATACAGATTACCGAATAGCGAAGAGATGGACATCTCTGTCGCTAATTTGTTTACAGAGTGCCACCTCTGTTTTCCGTTTTTTTTCAGTTTCTTGACGTTTTAAATTACCTTGGTTAGGAAAAATGTTATTTTATTGCTGTCTATGTTGTGGGCCAATTATATGTTTTACGACAAAAAATAACACAGGCCCACAAAAAAAAAAGTGGTGTGTGCTGGGTGTCGGACTAGGATTTTCTGGAGTATTTTTTTCCGCTGAACACGAATCTAAAGTCAAAATTGGGAGTCAAACCGCAAATTATCAATAAAAAGGCTTAATGTCAGATATTAACGATTTTGTTTTAATTTAAATCGTCAATATCTTAAAAACTATAAAAAATATACGAAACGTTATATGACATAAACTGTGTATTTTTATGAGACCTTTAATTTAAATTGTTTAACCTTTTTGTCTAAATACATTTTTTCATTCAAAATAACGAATTTTCAGGATTTTTTTAAGGTAAGCAGATATATCTCTGGAAAAAAAGTAAAATTTTTTTATTTTAGGATTTTTTTTTTGCAAATTTTAAGTGATTTGGGATTTAAATAAATAAAATAAATGATTAAAAAAATCCTATTTTGGACTAAAACTTTTTGTCAAAATTACATTTTCGTTTATATCTCCTTTATTATTTGCTTTATCAAAAATGTTTATATAACTTTTTTACAGACAATTTAAAAAGCTTTCTTGTTTGTTCTGTAATTTTTTTTGTATCTCTTATAGTTTATACAGTCGTGGTCCAAACATTCCGTGGTAGCAGGTTTCTACCGGTAAATGGACCGTGTGGGTTTGTTGGGGTTTTTTCGTTAATATCTTAAAAACTAAAAGGGTTACAAAAAATTTCATATAAAAAACTGACCTGGTTTCATTGGACCATCAATTTTAATTATGTACCTTTTCTCCTAAAATCAATAGTTTTCGAGTTATATTAAAAAAAACTGTTTTTCACGATTTTTTTAAGGTAAAAAAATGCAATTTAAAGCCGCTGAGGTGAGGCAGCAGTGCGGCTTTTAATTGACTATTGTTCATAGTAATATAAAAAAAAATGTTTCTTGCGTATCTCTTATTGGCTTGTTTTTTTGTGGTGGGCTCCTGGACTATAACTGTTGTTTAGGCTATTGTCCAGTATTTTGAATTTTTATCCAGCAGTTAAAATACTTAGCACACATCAATATAAATTTAATTTAAGTAAAGAATTTGCCGGTCCTAAATAAAAGAAAAATTGCTTTTTAATGTTTTAAGTGTTTTATGTACACTGGACAACACTCTAACAATAGTACAGTGGATGGGGAGAAAGAAGCTGTTTGACCTCCGGATTTTTTTGTACAGTTTCAATTTTTATGAAAATTTGGAATTAAGTTGCTTTTACCCTCTAGATCAAAGTTTATATATGCTTAGGGTGTGCTTTTTATTTTTAGGGGGTAAAAACCACCCCTTACGCTAAAAAACTTAAAAAAAACCATAAAAATAGACCTTATGTAAATTAAAATTATAGCTAAATATGTAGAATGAATCCATTTTTATGTTGTGAGTTATATTTAACATTATGTTTTAACGTTTCAACCCTTAAAAATCTCCCTTAATAACGAAATTCCAAAAAAAATTTTGTTTCATTTTAAAATTATTTAATAACGCTTTTATTGTAGAAAAAAATATATTTTAACAGTTTACGGTATAATAAATATTTAACCACCATAACTCGACCTTTAAATAATTACCCCTTATGAGATTTACAGAAAAAAAAATTTTTTGACAAATTAAAACGATTTGATGATAAATAATTATTGTTCCGGAAATGAAGCTAACAATATGCAAAACCTCGCAATTTTTGTGTCCTGCACCGATTTGTACAAAAATTTGGAATTAGGCGCTTCTAACCCTCTACTTAAAATTCTATTTTATGGTGATGTGTAAACAGCACAAGGGTGAAAACTACCCCTAATTGTTAAAACTTATGGAATAACATTTTAAACCTTGAGATGGTTAAAATTTGGTTTGGATTAGTTGATTAATGATTGTTTTATGCTTTAGAATAGAATTTTAAAATATTTCAACCCTTAAAAATCAACCCTTGTTAAAGCTTAAATAAAAAAAAATATTTACCCTAAAAAAATGATTAATTTGCCATAGTGATTTAATTTTAGAATGCTGTTGTTTAAAATATGTACTATTTTCATTTCGCAACTTTTCGACCCTTATAAATCAATCCTTATTATTGCCGCAAAACATTATAGCTTGACAGATTTAATAATTAACAATATTTCTGCCTGAAATATTACCAATTTCATTCTTTTGCAAATTTTCAATCCTTAAAAACCACCCCTTACAACATTGCAATTCTTATAAACCAATAATATAATAGATATAAATAGGAAAGAAAGGTAGAATTGCATACAAAAATTATACCGGTAAAAGTATAAAGTATACCGGTTTTATAGAATATTATGCTCCAAAGTCGGCTATTCGACTTTTTCGAAAAAAAGTTGATTGGTTTTTTAAACATAGCTCCTTTAGTTTTAATGATAGAAAGTTTGTTTTAAAATAATTTTGTAGGGATTTTTAAGAGCTACAAGGCTATGTAAATTAAATCCTTTTTAATCCCTTAGTTTTAAAATGGGATGAGTTTAAAGGGCTAGAATAAGGTGGTGCTCGCTCGTAAATAGAGGCTTTAAACGGCCATATCTGGCCAAATATTTATTGTACAGAAAAATATATGTAATAAAGATTCTTTGTTATTAAAAAGCTATAATTCGGTACCCTAGCATTTTTTTCGTATCTCCAGTATTGTTGGAGTTATTTTGAAGAAAATGGCTATTTTTACGACATTGCGGAAAATCGTTTTTTACTTTAAGCTCCAATTTTTCTAAAATTAAGCATTTTAATTTGATTAAACTTCTAGAATATATTAATAATACATATATAAAAAGAATTGCAGAAGGGTATAGATCTATTTTAATTAAGACGGGAATTAGGGGATTGTTTTTAATGATCTTTTCATAGAAAAAAGTAGGGACCGATCTTATTTTTACCATAACTCGCTCAATTTTTATGCTAAAAACTCTTTATTTGTTTTTAAAAAAAAGGTCCTATTATACACTTTAAAAAAGACCTTATATGTTTTCCTTGAAAAATGCAAACTTTTTCCGCTATTGGACTTTGAATCTTTCAAATTTAACATTTGACGAACAAAAGCTAACCATTAACAAGCTCGGTCTGTATTGGTTGTAGAGAAATTATAAAATTTAATTTTTTACTAGTTTTTTATAAGCTACAATTTTGCTCTTTACAGTTTTTTTTTTTTTTTTTTTGATAAAATGCATATTTTTAGAGTTATTCGTCGTTCGTTAAAGACGTCGATTTTTTCGTCGAAAAACTTTTACTTTTAATCGCGAATAACTCGAATAATATTAGTTTTACGAAAAAAATGTATAATACATTTTTTACTCAAAATTACTTTCTTTATCTATTTCTGTAATTAAAATGTAATAAAAAATTTCCACTGATGGCAACCACCCCCAGGATAAAAGCACACCTCGGCATGATATAAATTTTGATCCTTGGGCTATTCCCTACCCTCTGTGAAAAGTTCGAGTAAATTCATGCAGGACAAAAAAAATCCTAGCCAAAATGCCTCATCTCCTGTGTTACAAGGCGAAACAGAGAGTATACAATACTTTATTAAACTGTAAAAAAATAAATACTTATTTCTATTTTAATTATTCATAATTTCTAAAAACTATTTACCCAATTTTCTTACCACTAATATCCGCTTTTCCTGTTTGTACATCACCAGCCATGCTATCTTTTTCAAAAGTGCCATTAATAAAAGTTGAGACCAGACTATGTGTAAATAGCGGTACATGTGTGGCATTTAAATATGAACTTACTTCTTTAAAGAGCATATAAAACGTTTTTGCAGTATTATCTTTATTGCTTTCTCTAAAAATAGTTCAATTTATAAAAAATTATATTTTATTTCACTTAATGCCAGTAATACACTTATTTTTGTATATTACAAGACAAAAAAATATAAACACCTAATATACAGTATGTCCACAAATAGACATCCCAATAGGACAAATGGACCAAAAATTTCGTTTTTCGACAAAAAGTCATTCTTGATAAACATTCTGCATCTCAAAAAAGTGTAGCCTACGAGGAGAATTTTTGATTTTTTTATACAAGATACCCAAAAAATAAAAAAACATGAAATACCATCAAGAATAAACTACCCTTCTTTATCGTTTTAAAGTAAAATGGCAAATAAAAAAAGATTTAAACTATTTACTGCTTACATAAAGAACCCAAGCTACATTTGTCCCCGGTACCACCCAACCGCTGTGTTCACACATCGTCCTTGTGGTTGGGCCCAGTAGGATCTTTTGGAACATGCGCTAGAGTTGCTGGTTATCGGCCACTCTTGTTGCCACCGTATGGAACGGGATCCGAAGCTAAGATAAACACAAGGCTTTAACTCAAGGTGTTAGCATACCGTGCTGATGAGTGAATGACATCCTGTCCCCAACGGTGCCTCTGAGATACAGGGCGACCTCTCAGAGTATCTAGCCTTACTGTGGTAATGCGGGGCTCTGCCGTGGTGGACTATTACTTCCCCAGCTCCAAAGCGACAACGGCTTTCATAGGAAAAAAATGACAAATCCGTTTCGAGAGGTGCCACTCAAGGTCACAAGCAGACAAAGATGCGCCGACCGAAATGGGTGAATCCGTTTCGTAAGGTGCCCCTGAAGTCACCCGCGCCTGTTTCACGGGGAAGGGCTAATCCAACAAACAGGTGCTTAGGAAGGGTTCCCTAAATCTAAACAGAAGGCGGACAGAACCGCCTTTATAGGAAAAAGGGTTCCCTGGCTTTAAACAGAAAGCGGATAGGACCGTTTTCATAGGATAAGGCCAGAGATGCGGCCTCAGAAAGAACATCTGGTTCCTGTAACAAGGACCTGGTAGCTACCCACGTCACTAGACCGGGAGAGAAGGGCATGATGGATCTAATCGTCTGCTCGTCATACTCTCCAGGAGACAGGGACACCAGAACACATCAGAACACATTGTGCTCGTGTCCGGTAGCGACACGAGTAAGAGGAGATGTAAGAACTCTCTCCCAATCTGGTATCGGATTCATTAGAAGTCTATTGGGAGAAATATAAAAAGGTGTGAGCCACAATAGACCGAGCGGTCGCAGTGGAGGGCGTAAAAAGTCCACTCACTTTAAACCTACCCTACTACCCTACCCCCCGGTACAGTAATAGCAGTTCATCCAACTTATCCGAAAAAAAGGTTTGTAGCATTTCCATGTATGAATTCCTGTTGCACGTGTTCTCAAAGAAAAACGGTCATATTATACCAAAATACGAAATAGGCAGGCATGTGATGGGCAGGAGTTCTGAGTTCGGGATTTTTTCTGCTTCAGCATCGTATTAATGCGTGTATTATTTTTACTAGACAATCTCTAGTTTTACATTTTTCACCTATCCCACCAAACGCAGGAATCGCAAAACAACCTGACAAAACGTCATGATATTATTCTAATGTCACAAAGTTGTCCAAGATCTCGTTTTAAAATATTAAAATAAATATGCTGTCCGCTGAACAAAAAATATTTTTGGTGCAGTGTTATGGTACCGGTGAAAACTCTTACAATTATGTAACGTGTGAGTCAACGATTGCGCGGAGTAGCTTTATGCCTTGAAGATAAAATTTGTTGAAAATGGGCTTTTGTAGTAAGGTATGGTGGAATATTCTGCATATTTTAAAAATATTTTCATTTATACAGGGTGCGCCAAAAAAGTAGGATGCAACAAAGTTAGATTTTTTTAAATTGAACACCCTGTATATAAATGTATTTTTAAATTGTACGTGTAATTTCTATAACTTTTTTATTATATATGAAAATTTAGCGCATTTAAGAACCTGTTTACTGTGAAAATACTACTTTAATTTTGTCTCTAAGCTATTCGTAACTTATATTCTTAGTAAACAAGGTTAAAAATTACATACTCACATGAAATACTTAAAATCGTATTTACAGAGTGTTCTCTGTTTCGGTCCAAAATCAGAATCCAAAATTGAAAAATCTCCCTTTTTTTCAAATGGAACACCCTATATATTTTACTGTCATCTTACAGCTCCTCAAAAATTCTTTAAGTTTTGTAAAGGATATTCTATCCTTATTCCTAATAGTTTTCGAAATATTTTCATTTTTCTGGATTTTCTGTTCTGAATCTTTTGTCAATATATCCCAGTGGCCATGGAAAACAAATGAAAATAATGTCACTGATACTGGATGACATTAACAATTAAATTAGATCAGTTTTAAAGTTAGGCGTGTTTATTGTAGTTTAATGTTCAGTTACTTATACTCAAAACGAATTTTTCCAAGGAAGAACTAATTTATATGATTTATGTTTTGGGCGCGGCAGATAAAAATTGTCTTTTGGTTGAAAGATTATACAGAGCGAATTATCCAGAGCGGCGAACACCTGGTCCTCGGAGTTTTCAAAATTTAATAGAAAGTTTTAATTCAACCGGCAGTGTGAAACATTCAAAACGTAAAGTTGTCAATAAAATAGCTACAAATAATGAAAAAGAACTCGAAATATTGTTACAAGTTCAGGAGAATCCTCAAAGTAGTAGTCGTAGATTAGCCGCACTGTGTGATACGTCACAGTCTACAGCAAACCGAACAACGCGCAAGTTTAAATACCATCCGTATCATATTGAGTTCTTACTCTTTTTTCTATGATTGAGTTACATCAGGAACTTCACGATGAAGATTTTCAAAGGCGCGTAACATAATGCCAGTAGTTGCGTGGCCAAATTGAAGGAAACCGAAATTTTTTAAAAGATGGTGCTGTCAACAGGCACAATATGCACTATTATGCAACCGAGAATCCACACTGGGTTAGTGAAGTTCAAAACCAGAACCATTGGTCTTTTAATGTGTGGTGCGGCATACTTCATAACAGAATTATAGGGTCATATTTTTTTAATAAAACTGTGAACGGACCTACTAATTTATTTTTTTTTGCAACAAAAGTTGCCAAGACTATTGGCAGAAGTAGAATTTGACGAACATCAAAATATGTGGTTCCAACAAGATGGTGCTCTCCCCCACTTTTATCGTGAAACGAGAGAATATTTGGATCAGCATTATCCTCAAAGATGGATTGGCCGCGGGGGTTTTGTTGCATGGCCACCAAGGTCTTGTGATCTTACCCCGCAGAGTCTATTAATCTAAAGGGGTTATGACATCGTCGAGAATGGGGATAGAAAAAGTCCAAGATGTGAAGGTGTGAAAGGGGTCGCTTATGTTGGCGGCCCTGTCGGGTAACTCTAAAAGTTACTAGCATTCTCAGCTGTGGACAGAGTCGTGCCACAAGTCGAAGTTTTTATATGGGGTTATTTTTACAGTTGAAAATATTTGTGTAGAGTTGATATTTTATTGGTTTTGACTGTTTTTACTATGTTTTTGGTAGTGTTTAGTCGTGTAGTTTTAATTAGTCCTTAGTGTGCAATACACCAAAAAGTTGTGTTTCCCATAAGGATTCTGTTATTTGCTCGGAGCATGTTAAAACAGACGATTTTTATATGTCTTCCAGAAAAATTGCAAAAGCGGTGATTATGAGATCCTGATCAAAAAGGAAAAAGGCGATTAATAAAAGAAGGTAAGGTGAAAAATATGATTTATCCTAATGCTGCTATTACTAACAAATATTCTTTTTTTGTAACAGTTCCATTCAGTTTGCATTATTACACCTCGGATAACACAAACACGGTTTTTAAGTCCACCAGTGACTCTTCACAACTCGGAATGTAGTTACACAGTTATTAGTAAGTAAATTGAAATTTTTGTGTGATTTTAATTATAGTTATTTGTTGTCAAGAAAGTAGATAGTCAATATTGACTTGCTTATACCTAGAACTGATCAACTTTAGGTATATGCATTAATGTACCTTCAGAATGTGTATTTAATATTTTTTCCCATTATTTTGTACATTTATTAAGTTTGCGGTTAGTTACATTCTTTAATTGTATTTAATTTTTTTGGATACTTATCTACCAATTACTTGGTATATTATGTTGAAAATGACATGTTTTAAAATATAATTTATATTTTTTAGATTTGCCTTTTACAACTTTAAAATTAACTGATGTAAACCTACCTTGCACTGAAGAAGTTTTTGTTTAGATTGTGTAGTATGAAGTGGACTGCGAAGAACTTGTAAGTTAAACTTTCAAGTACCAAATAAGAACACGAGATCTAATTCTTTGTTTTATCTTGCAAGGGCTGCCAACAAACTATAAATGAAATTTTTGTGTTTGTATTAAGTAGGATTTTAATGCTTAAATGATGTGTATGTTTTAAAATATGAAATGTAGTATACCACAAAATATTATTAAAAAATACCACTAAGTACTGTGTTCTTTTCTTCCATATCAAAATGTAAAAATTTCAGTTGTATTTTATTTAATTATTGCAATTGTAAATGTATTGTAGTGTTGTAGTTGTGAAACAAATAAAGTTTAGTTTTTTAGCAATAATCCTGTATTCACATTTTTTTACATAAAATAATTCATTTTATTGTCAAAGTGGAAAATTTTGCTATTATTCTGCAATATCAAGATGCTGTATGGTCCGTAAGTAAATAAATAACTAATTTTTAAAAGTAACTTAATTAGTTTTTAAAATAAAATAAATTAAGGATTAATAGACAAGTTTATATATTTATGAAGTAATACAAAAACACCGTCATAAATTCCTAAAAAAAGGTTAATTTTTCTATGGCTTCCAGTATCTGATTTGGAGTTGGATATTTTGTAATCTTACAAAGATCTTCAAGATAGCTTGTAAAAGCCCATTTCTGATCCTGCACTTACAGAAAAGCTTCCTTCCTGTCTTTCTTCTATAGAAGTTGCACTACGTGTTGCTCTGTTGGGAGCTGCCAGAAAAGGAATTATACTGGCCAACTCGTCTAAGCAGAAGCCGTGAAAATACCTATGTATTTTCACGGCTTCTGCTTAGACGAGTTGGCCAGTATAATTCCTTTTCTGGCAGCTCCCAACAGAGCAACACGTAGTGCAACTTTTATGCATCTTTTAACAGTTCAGCTAGAGAGGCCCCGAACTTCCCGCTTTCTTCGTTCCTTCATCCCTAGAGTGTCAAGACTATGGAACCTGCTACCTGCAGAATTTAAGTCTCTTGTAAATATACTCCCTCTTACCACACTTCAGCCACCCACGAGGCGTTCATACTAGGCCTCAGCCTTCGCGGACTGTTCCAAGATAAAAAATAATTAAAGTCCCCAAACTTGCTCATAAAATTTTATAAACGTCGTAATATAGGTGGGTATTATTAAAGAAAAAAAGGTGTTAATAATTCAATATCGTGTGTTTAAAAATAGAGTAAGTACTCATAATTATAACAAATTAGCAATAATCAGTATTTTCTACATTTTAATTTTTTTCTCATTTTTTCAAATATTTCATGTAGTAGATACCATTGAAAAGGTACGCCATCGTCGTGTTGTCGCTTTAATTTTTAATTTCAATACTTAATTGAATTACATTTATATTTTTGAAATATAAATTTTGTTCGTCGGTATAAAAGCAGTTTTTCGTTTCCACCTCAATTCTACGCCACTGTCCGGCATAAAATCCAACATGGCCCTTCTTGACGTCACACAAGAGTTTTTCAATATGGCTGATGTCATAACCCCCTTTAGATTAATAAACTCTGTTACCCCGTTAGATTTTTTCCTGTGGGGTTATGTAAAAGACAGAGTATATGTCACACCTCCTAAGACAAGAAGACAAGGCAGGACATGGAGAATAGAATTAGGGATGTATGTCAAACAATAACACCTGGCATGTTATTTAATGTCCGTGAAAATATCATTAGAAGGACTGACATATGTATTGATCAAGAAGGACATCTATTCGAACATTTATTAAGGAGAAGAAACTGATTTTTTGGGGGGTTTCAGTTGCAAAATATTGTGTTGATGAAGTTTTACTGAATATATAAATATTGATATATGTTCAGTTAGTTTTATCTTTTATTTTTACTTATACCGCAAAGCACAGTATCCATCATCTATTGTTTAATTATAAGATTTAGTTATTTAATTTAATAATAACACTAATTGTTATTTAGGTAATTAGGTTTATGGTTTTATAATACCCTGTTATAATGTTTGCAATAAGATATTCCGTTTATGTTATGTTTTATTATGTTTATTCAATTTTTTTATAAGTAATAAAATTGTTTCTCTGGAATGATGTTTTTTTGGTAACAGAAAATCCGGAAAAATGAAAATATTTCGAAAACTATTAGAAATAAGGATAGAATATCCTTTACAAAACTTGAAGAATTTTTGACGAGCTGTAAAATGACAGTAAAATATATAGGGTGTTCAATTTAGAAAAAGTGAGATGTTTCAATTAGAAATTTTCTGATTTTGGACCGAAACAGAGAACACCCTGTAAATAAGATTTTAAATATTCTATGTAAATATGTTTTTTCTTTAACCTACCCTACTAAGAACACAAGTTACGAATCGCTTAGAGACAAAATTAAAGTCGTATTTTCACAGTAAACAGGTCTTAAATGCGCTAAATTTTCATAATAAGTCTATTTATCTCGAAAACTTTAACTTGTTCGTGTATAAAACTGATAATAAAAAAGTTGTGAAATTACACGTACAATTTTACAGGGTGTTCAATTTTAAAAAATCTAACTTTGTTGCATCCTACTTTTTTGGCGCACCATGTATAAATGAAATTAATTTTTAAAATATACAGATTATTCCACCATACCTTACTACCCATTTCAACAAATTTTATCTTCAAGGCATAAAGCTACTCCGCGCAATTGTTGACTCACCCAAGAACGATTTTTCGAAAAGTTTCCTGGAGTTCATGTTTCGACGTATGCAATTCGACAATTAATCAAGAAATTCAAACACACGGAGTCGATAAAAAACTTATGAAGGAAGAAGAAACTATTTGATGAGGATGATGCAGCTACCGTGGTGGTCTTACAATCTGCTGCGGAGAACCCAAAAAGTCGAATTCAAAAATTTTTCAAACAAAATAAGGTTTACCCGTTTAAACCGCATTTTAATCAAGCTTTAAAAGATGTAGACCATGCGAAACGACTGGATTTTTGTTTATGGGTAGGGGACAAAATTTTAAATGAAAATGATCAATTTCACAAACTTGTTTTATTCTCTGATGAATCGAGTTTTTCAACAAACGGTATAGTGGCTTCCCAGTACGTACGATACTCAAGCACAGAAAATCCCAAATTTAGAATTTCTGCTGCGTCAAAATGTATATAATTTAGGTCTGTAGGTGCAACTGTTTTCGAGATAAACGCACTTTAAAGGACACCTCAATTTTCCCATGGAAATTGGGTTTCGACCAATTGTTTTTAAACTTTGCAAAGTAATAGTTCTTAATACGCTGATCAAAGGTCTCTTCAGGCACAAGACCCGAAAACCCCCCTATCCCCCCTTAATCACCCTCAAATGTCCCTAAATCACCAGTGACCTTTAAGGCTGATTTTGAGGGGGTTAGAGAGGTTTTTAGGTTTTGTGCCCGTGGAGACTTTTGATCAGCATCAACGTGTTGAGAACTATCACTTTGCAAAGTTTAAAACCAATTGATCAAAGCCCATTTTTCATAGAAAAATTGCGTTGTCCTTTAAAGTTCGTTTATCTCGAAAACAGTTGCTCCTAGAGACCTAAATAAAGCATACATTTTTGACGTAGCGGGAATCATAGTAACTTTTTTTTTATAAACAGTAATTTTTAAAAATGTTATGCCGTCTAAAACAAGTGGGGTAGGACGTAGCTGGCGCCCTCTACCAGCAACATCAAAAATATGGACGAATTTTAATTTCTCACCTTAAAGAACCCCCAAATCCCCAATTTTCTATTGTTATGTCTTTTAGTTAAGAAATAATTTCGAAACAACGAAAACAAAATTAAAAGTTTGACACCCTGTATTTTCGTTATTAGCATCTTTGTGGTAAGGCAAGTTTAGGTTAATTGCATTATTTCGACCTAAGGAATATGCTGTTGCTCTGTGTCCCATTACTTTTGGGAAACCCTGTAAAATGCTGGAATTTGTTTAAATATGTCGCACAAGCATTGTTAAAACGTATTTATCTATGATCTTTCTTTTCTTTATCTATTGTATCAAAACTCATATTTTATTAACAAATTTAAAACTTATTTCATCCTGACGCAAGGAATAATATTTTCAAGTATTGATTATCGAGAACATTTAAAACTCTAAGAGTAAAGGCACCTTTTCTCCGTTAGTCCAATTTCTAAATTTCTTGGTTTGCTGCCATTTCTCCTCAACTCCCTACAATAAAAAATCTATATAAAATCAAATGGTCATACTTACCTAAAATCAGTTAAATGGTTCTTTGTATCACTTCCATGGATAAAATAATACGAAACTCTTATTGGATTACGTTTGAAGTTCATTCTGGCCACTGGTATATATAGCTTTTTAAAATATCTAAAACCTGTCTTATTCGACCATTGAGCAATATCATTATAGGAAAAGTCAATATCAGATTGATGTTTAAAAATAGCTTTTACATCAAAAAATGTTGTATTTTCACTTACTATAAAAACAAATGAGTTTACTCCTAGAAATAAATCATTTAACAGTAACTGTGTTAAATGATTTTTGAAAATAATCCATAAGTTTATTTCGTTGGTTAATACATAAGAAGATCCCTAAAATATAAACCATAATTAGGAGTAAATAATTCTTGGATTAACCAAATTATTAGGTATATGAATATTATATTGAAGTAAAATATGTTTTAAAAACTTTACTGAGATCGGTCTTATTTAAAAGAAATCAATATAGAGATAAAGCTGTTACCCAGAAAATTGCACTAAACTTCCTAAAGTTGAATAGATATGACAGGTACTCACTTGTAAAATTATAACAAATATCTTTAAAAAATATATACCAACCTTTCGTAAGTATTCTATCGAGTTATTACAATTGATGTCTAATAAAAATATCTTTTTTTCACTTCTGTCAAATTTTTTTAACTCATTAATGTCATTTAAAAATGTTACAGAATAAAAGTGTTGAAATAAAAGTTGCGAGAATTCCTTTTTATATCCTAAAATTAAAAAATGTTACATCAATCATTTTTTCACAATTTATAAAAGAATAATCTACACGTTGTTGTTATTAATTTTTAAAAATTAGAGAAACAATAAGAAACCAAGGTTTATTTAAATATTTTTGAGTAAAACTTCTATGTTAGTGAAAGAGTAATAAAAAATAAAGTTTAAACTTATAATTAACCATATAAATGAAATACTTTTTTACACAAAACAAAATATCGAAACAAGTAGCTACATGCCATTTTTTTAACCATAATGGTAAAAGGCTGTTTTATGAATAAAATAAAAAATAAATATCGTTCTATTAGTAGAGAGTCAAGTGGTTTAGGTAAAAACAAAACAGATACGACATAAAATTAGTAGGACAGTAGAACATCTTATTTATTTGTTGGTTTTTAAAAGTATCCTATTTATTTCAATATATGTCAACAAAAAGGTTTAGATTCATTTTTAGTAAGAACAGAATTTATTATCAATATGTTAAACTTTTAACAATATGTATTAAAAGTAGTAATAAGCGTTAGGCTTAGAGAGAATATTGACGTTTTGTGTTTTGGCGTTTAAGGTTTTTATTGTAACCTTTTTTTTATAAGCTTGGATTGCGAATCTTTTATATAAATTAAATTAATTCTGTTGTCACTAAAAATAAATGTTAAATCCTGGATGTTGTGTAACTTTATTTTATTTTACTGAAAGAAACTAGGTATTAAAAATTATAAAATGCATTTAACCTTAATCAAACCGCCACGTATAGCATACACTATAATTTAATTCATCATTCTCTTTATTTTAACAGCAGTAAAATTCTCACGTGTTTACTGGATTATCAACAAGCCAGTATTTTTTAAATAAAATACTCTAAGTTATTTTGCAGTTTTAGATTTGTTTTAATGTATAGCTAATAATTAATCCAGATACTTAGCTCTTTAGTTCAATCCCTAATACAGTAAAAAAAACTTTTAATTCCGAATTACTTAAATAAAAATATAATGTTCTGACACTAAGAAAACGTGTATCGTTATTATACTTATTTTTTACAATATTTGCAAGATGATCAACATTTAATAATTGTATTTATCTCTTTACTCTATAAACTCTGATAAAACATTATTTTTAGTTTTTTACATTCGCTTAAATGATTGACGTGTGGTCAATCTGTATCTATTGTTGGACCAATCGACCATTATTACATTAAATAAAATACACACTACTGCAAAAAATTAAGGCAGTAAGAAAAAAATGGGAATTTTTTTAGTGATTTTTAGAGGGCTATATTTTTGTGACAAAAGGTCGTATCGAGGCCGTAAAAAAGCATCGTAAAGCTTAAAGATTCCAGTTTTCAGATCTTTTGACCAAAAATTTTTACGAGCGACAGTAATCGAGTATTTCGAAGAAATAACACGAAAAAAAAATTGTAAAGATTTTGTGTTTTTCTTTTGGATCCACGGGCTTGAATTTTTGTTTTACAATAAAATTATGGTATAGAGTTGATAGCCTGTTCATTCAGCTTAATTTTTCTTTTTTTTTTTTAATTTTTCTGTACGATGTTCCGGAGTTATACGACTTTAAATGAAACAGGATTCTTTTGGCTTTTACCATCGATATTTCAGAAAGCAACCATCGGAAAGAAAATTAAAGGTTAGTTCCAAAATCGGCAATAAATTTCCTACAAAGTTAGCTTGGGGCCATTAAATGTTTTATTTTTTTTTCCTCAATTTTAACCTGAAAAAAGTGAAAAAAAAAACTTTTCTCCTTGTTCAGAAAAATCTTTCGCATCTTTGCGAATATTTATGTGGAGTCTAATGTTTGCACGAATTTTTATACCCAAATGCACCTTCAACAACCCCGCGAATAGGCAGATAGAACGATCAATTGGTTTTTCTAAACCAATTGATTTAAATTTCAGAAAAAATTAAAGGAGCAAAATCACATTTCTAGGTATCCTGTAACCCTCGTAAAAATGAAAAATTAAGTTTTTTTGTAATTTTCTTAAAGTTTGGCATCTTGTATCCATTGAATTTGGAAATTCAAAAAGATAAAAAAATGATTTTTGAAAAAAACATCAAGGAACCCGCAATTTTCTTATGGAAAATGAGTTTCAGTCAATTTATTTTCAAACTTTGCAGTGATAGTTCTTAACACGCTGATTAAGTCTCCACGGGCATAAATTTAAAAACCCTCCCTAGCCCCTCAAAATCACCCTAAAATTTCACTGGGGATTTTTCTTATGCAAAATGGGTTTCGACCTACAACTCCCGCAAAATAAACTCCCCCAACTACCGCAACTTCCGCAAAATCACCCTTTAAAAGTCACTGAGGATTTTTGTTTTTAAACTTTGAATAGTGATAGTTCTTAACGAATTCTGCTCCTTTAATTTTTTTCTGAAATCTTAATCAAACAGTTTAGAAAAAACCACTCGATTGTTTGATCTGCCAATTCGCAGGGTTGTTAAAGAAGCATTGGGGTATAAAAATTCTTGCAGACATTAGACTCCTCATCAATATTCTCAAAGATGCGGAGGATTTTTCGGAACAAGAAAAAAGTTTTTTTTCACTTTCTTCAGGTATAATTGAGGATAAACAAAAATAAAAAATTTAACGGCCGCAAGCCAACTTTGTAGGAAGTTTATTTCCGATTTTGGAAGTGCCCTTCAATTTTCTGTCCAACAATTGGTTGCTGAGATATCGATAATTAAAGCCAAAAGGATTCTTTTGCATTTAAAGTCGTATATCTCCGGAACCAATCATCGTACAGAAAAATTAAAAAAAAAAAAAGAAAAATGAAGCTTAATGAACAGGCTGTCAACTCTATACCATGATTCTATTGTAAAAAAATATCCAAGCCCGTCGACCCAAAAGAAGAACACAAAAAAAATACAATTTTTTTGTGTTATTATTTCGAAATACTCAATAATTGTCGCTCTTAAAAATGTTTGGTCAATTTTTTCTTACTCTCTTAATTTTTGCAGTAGTGTATTTAATACAGTTTTTACAATATTCAAGTAAATAACTAAAGCATTCTTATCATTTTTCTAAAGAGGTGATATATAAAAAATAACCCTTTTAAATTTGTTGTATTTTTTTATTATGAAAAAATTCATTCGTATTCATAGATACATATTCCCATATTATATATGCTACAAAAAAAATATTGTATTTCTGGTAACTTTATTTCGTTAATTTAAAGAATACAAATATTTTTACTCTGGTCGCTTTGTGTACAGAAAGGCGAGTAAATATTAGATTTTTGAGGTCGATATAAACACAATCGGCAGACAAAATATTATTTCTCTTTTATAAAGTGGTATGAAATTTATAAACCAAAAATTAACTTTATTTTTTTGATGACTGGTCAAATAAATATTATTTTTTTTAAATCGTAAAAAGCCCAATGTGTGTAGAAAATATCACCTTTCTCGATAAAAAACTTGGGAGTTATGGCTGGAAAAGTTAAGATTATACTGATTCTGTACAGGCCCGGACTTAGAGGGTCCCCTCCTAGGCACTTGGCATTTGGGGCCTCCCTCCATCTCGAAATTATTCCATTTTGGTTTAGCAAATTATTGTTAATGCACTAGTACAAAACAAATAATTTTTAATCAACTTTAATTACTTTAATAAACATCAGAAGTTACTAAAGCTACATTAATCTATCTTATAGAATCATACATCGAGCTCTCTTCTGAGCAAAAGAACGAATGACGTCATCATAATCAATTGACTGCATTATTTCTGACTCTATGTACCGGGTGTACAAATAAGAAAGGACGCCGGCTGTATCTCTGAAAATGTTTATCGCACAGCTTTGGGGAAAAATATTTTTAGCAAAAGTTATCAAGAGAAATAACTGGAAATTATTTTCAAGTTTCTGAAATGGCCGCTAGGGGGCGTAACTGCAATCTTGAATCTTAATGTTTCTGTGAATTTTGCTATATTAACCTAACAAAAAAATACCTGATTTTTACAGTTAAGGATAATTTGAACCTTTTTTGTTTAACAATTTTTGCTGTATCTCTAAAAATAAAGTGGTGGGGGTATTTAAAGGGTTCCGTAAAAACACCCTGTATCTTTGAAAGGGCTAAGCCGATTTTAACCAACTTGAGCTAGTTAAAATAAACGATTCTTGGGCTATAAATGTTATATTATTTAAAGTTTTGTTAGTTCCACATGTCGCCGCTAGGGGGCTTTTTTCGAAATTCCTACCGAAATGGTTAATTTTCTCAAAAAAATTAAATGCATTGGTATGATTTTTTTTTCATGAAAAAGTAGCTGAATGATGCTTAAACAAGCTCGCGAAAACCATATCTCGATATCTTGTTCATTACGTTAAATTTGGGCCAAAGAAAATTTTATACGTCAATATCTTAAAAACTTTAAAACCTACAAGAGATTTCATAAAACATTAATTATGTATTTTTACAAAACCTTAAATTAAGGTTCCATAATTTTTTAGTCTAAATGCAATACTTTAGGAGCTATAATAAAAAAATCGAATTCCAGAGGTATACCTTAAAAAAAATCGTGAAAATTCGATTTATTGATTATAATTCGTAAAGTACTGCATTTAGGCGAAAAGATTACATAACCTAAATTAGAGGTGACGTAAAAATACAAAATTTATGTCCTATAAAATTTCTTGTACCTTTTATAGTTTTTGAGATATTGACGTATAAAATTTTCTTTGGCCTAAATTTTAGGTAAGAAACAAGATATGGAGATATGGTTTTCGCGAGCTTGTTTAAGCATCATTTAGCTATTTTTTTATAAAACAAATCATACCCATGCCTTTAATTTTTTTGAGAAAATTAAGCATTTCGGTCGGAATTTCGAAAAAAGCCCTCTAGCGGGGACATGTGAAACTAACAAAACTTTAAATAATATGGCATTTATAGCCTAAGAATAGTTTATTTTAACAAGCCCAAGTTAGTTAAAATCGGCTTAGCCGTTTCAAAGATACGGGGTGTTTTTTTAATATCCTATCCTTAAATATCCCCACTACTTTATTTTTAGAGATACAGCAAAAATTGGCAAACAAAAAAGGTTTAAATTATCCTCGACTTAAAAAATCAGGTATTTTTTGTTAGGTTAATATAGAAAAATTCACAGAAACATCACTTTTTTAGATTCAAGATTGCAGTAACGCTCCCTAGCGGCCATTTCATAAATTTCCAGCTATTTCTCTTGACCACTTTTACAAAAAATATTTTTTTTCTAACGCTGTGCGATAAACATTTGCTGAGAAACAGCCGGGGTTCTTTCTTATTTGAACACCCGGTACATTATAGAGAGTATAAGCATGTTCTCTTCTATGGTAGATCCTAAGTAATTTTTTACTCTCCTTAACGCCGAAAACGACCGTTCTGCTCAGCAGTTTGCTGCAGCAATTTCTACGTTTGGATAAATATCCAAAAAGCCTTTTTCTACTAAATATTTATACAGCTTTAGTGACGATAGCTCTATAACTTTGTTAGTTGATGACAAATGAGCTCGCAGGTGCATACACTCATTTTCCAAAGTCCTACCCAAATCCTCTGGATAAAAAGCTATTAGGTTTCTGGCTCTTTCACTGAAAGTCAAACTTTTTTACTTAACTCTTTATAGGCAGATCCGCGTCTCTGTAGTTCTGCAATCAGTCTTTCTATAATGACATTATAAATGGTAACTCTAAATTTGTCCTTGCGAGAGAGTTTGATCTCGTCTCCCTTGAGTTCGTCGAACTGGACTTCACGCTTACGTTTCCTCTTTATGTTATATGCATAGTTATTTTCAACTGATTTTTTAACAGCTTTCGACTCATCAAGAATAAAGGAAATGGGTTTTCTTAAGTCTTCTAGATACGTTACTAAAGATTGATAAAGTTCACCGATAGTACCCAGGTCAATGTTGACAGATTGAACAGACTTCTTCAGATTGTTGAACATTTCCAAGATGTCATTCCAGGGAAGTGTCAAAAAGCAAGTTTCCATCGAGTCTAATAAATTCTAAAGACCCGAAGCTTCAGAGCGCGTAGACGGTTTTTCATTTTTAATCTTTTGCAATTATCTGTATTGCTGCCATGATTTCATCCCAGGAAGAACAAAGGCGTCAGCTCGAGTAGGTCATCTTGTCCGTCCGTGTCTTTAAGACTGTTGAATTTAATTTTAGTTTCTAGAGAAACAATTTTCATCTGTGTGTTGATGCCGAAAAAAAATTGTACAAAGATTGCAAAATACTAAAGAAAGATATAAGTAGCAGCTTGACAAGACTCGACCGCACATGTTTCAACAAGATTCAGCGAATGAGCCGAACAGGGAACAAAATCTATCAAAGGGTCCAGTTGTTTTATTCTCGCTTAAAGGCCAGAATATCACATCTGACATTGCTAGCATTGTCGTGAGACTGCCTCCGACAATCGGAGATATCCAGTTCGTGTCTTTTCGATGTCTCTAGGGCGATTTTAGCCAGGTCTTCTGCTTTATGGCCACAATTTGGAATGAATTTCAAAAATCGTTCGACAGGACGTCCGTTTTTAGAGACATATCTCACTCAAAAGAAAGTTGGTCTACGTGAGAAATGTCCGAAGTAGAGTCCACAGAGATGGAAAAATATTTAGCATGTATCTCAGTCATGATTTTATTTATGACAGGTCGCTTTCGCGGTTAGCATCGCACCGCTTTTGTTCGTCCGATCTCTTTTTGAGTGTATCCAGGAGAGTATCCAGATTCCTGATCATTTTTTGCTCCCGGGACAATAACATACATTATTTATACGACTACGTAATATAGTAGACGGCATTATCTCTGATGTTTTTATTTATAATTATAAAAGATTGATTGAAAATTGTTTTTCTCATCTCATTCTTGAAAAGTTCGCCTTTGTGCTGGATAATTAATTTAATGATAGAAAATATAGAAGTCAAATAAATTAAAGCAAATATGTTCTGTAATTTTGTCGCGAATCCATATTTCTGTATGTTTTCTTTGGGGTTACTCTCCTTACAATTTTTTTGGAAAAAATGGGACCACTTCGGTCCAGGTCCCAGGTCGTTATACCCCGAAACCTGGAAGGAAGTGGTCCCATTTTTCCAAAAAATTTTAAAGCGAGTAACCCCAAAGAAACATTCTGAAAAATTAAAGCAAATAAAATAATTCGACAAGTTTATTCTGCAAAGATTTATGTGCGTGTAACTATCGGGCTACATCTTAGTCTTACAATTATCTTAGTCTTAGAAGAGAATTTTATTTTGTGCACTAGTACATACCGTATCACACAGGACCGTATCTAGGTATGGCCGCGCCCTTGGCGGGGCTTAAAATTTGCGCCCCCTCCCCACACACAGAGGGAGTTGGGGAGTATGAAATACATTCCAACGAATATGGGGAGTCCCGGGGTTTTTCCCCTATAATTTTACAAAATTAAAATGCAAACTGGTAGGTTTAAAGTTATTTGATCCGGGAATTTCGTTTCTTTAAAATTTTAATATTGTGGTGGAATTTGTGTCAAATTCTATATTTTTTTTATATGAAAATATGAACCTTACTATTTGAAAGAGACATGATTTACATAGAACAGCTGTTTTTATCTGATTAAAAAAAGTGAAATGTAAATTAACTATACATCCTTATTAGCGGATGATTAAAATTAGAGTAAATTTTCTAAACAATAGAATCGTAGTTACAAAAATACTGTGCATAGCAGGCCTACTACAAGATAACATTTATAACTTAATAAATTAAATAATAGCCCAATAAAAAGTTATATTACATGTATTTATTAATTTTGTAATAATAATATGACTAAGGACTGATAACTGACGAAAAAAAATATTTTTCATGGCCGATTGCACCCCCTAGGTAGATGCGCCCTTGGCGGACGCCCATTTCGCCACCGCCTAAATACGGCCCTGCAGAAAAGTAGCATTTTGTGCAGCCTGCATCTACATCCAGCACAAAGACGAACTTTACGATCATTAGAAGTGAAAAAATATTTACAATAAAGTGTTTTAATAAGCAAAGCAAGCCAGGCTTTTGAGCAGGTTTTATGCAGGTCCCGCCACTCTGACTGGGGCCCCTAGACTGGCAAGGCCCCTAGGCCGGCTGGTCCTCTAGACCGGGGCCTTGTAGGCTTAGGTTAAAATTCGGCTCTGACTCTGTACATCAATCTATTGAACGAACATTAACTCGGTTTCGGGGTCAGAACAGTTAAAACTTCATCCAAATTTTGTCTTTCTTGGTAAAGCCGTTTTTCAGTGAGAGGCCCAACAGAACGAAACGTAATTGAAAAACTATGTTTTCCTGATCAAGGGACTAAAGAACTGCAGAAATCTTGCATCACAACACTTTCATTTTGCGAGACAAGAAAAAACCTATTTATTACTAAACTACCAAAAAAAACTATATACAATATAAAAATAATTACCTCTGGTGTTACAAAAATGTATTATAATATGTTTTGAAGTTGCTTGGACGTCCAAAAATTGTACTAAAAATTGAGCCCTATTTTCTGCAGTTTCTGAAATTTCATAAGATTCAATTTGCTGTGATCTATATAACTGAACTAGAACAAAAAGTAACATGTTGCGTAACATTATACCCCTCACTGGTGCAACATTTACAATAAAATATTTTGGATTATAGAAAAATGTATGTGTACCTAAGAAGCAATAACAGGGACATTATTTCTTGTGCTATCAGCCATAAATTGTACAAATACAGGTGAAGTGACTTATGCCATAAACATAAAGAATAATAAAGATGTTTTCCATAGGCCGAAACTAAATTAGGTACTTCGACCATTTCATAAATGATCTATTGATATACTTAAAACAATAATGACCTTTTAAAGAAAATATATTAAGCCAAATATTAATTTAAACAATGTAATATTAAAATTTAAAGAAATAATTACCGCACAGCTAGCTGAAAGAATCAATTATTTACATTTTTCCAAAGACAAGCTACTTAAATGAACATTTAAACTTAGATAGGCTATATCAAGGGTTTCCAACCGGTCTATCGCGGCTACTTAGTCTATTATGGTTAGTCCAGTCGATCGTGGCAAGGCAAAAAAGTGTAAGTTGCAATGCTTACAATAAATAAGTAGTTACTAAGAATAATTTTTATATTTCCCCTCTTAATAACATTTAAAAAATACTACAGAATTGTATACACTTGTACAGGTTCATTTAAAATTTCAAGAAGTATGTAAGTCTCCATAGTTATACAGAACCCCGCACTAATTACTTTAAAAATCGGCATCGGTAAAATTGCTTGAAATTGAAGGGTACTGGTAGGTTTAAAGTGAGTAGACTTTTTACGCCCTCCACTGCGACCGCTCGGTCTATTGTGGTTCACACCTTTTTATATTTCTCCCAATGGGATCGGACTTCTAATGAATCCGATACCAGATTGGGAGAGAATTCTTACATCTCCTCTTACTCGTGTCGCTACCGGACACGAGCACAATGTGTTCTGATGTGTTCTGGTGTCCCTTTCTCCTGGAGAGTATGACGAGCAGACGATTAGATCCGTCATGCCCTCCTCTCCTGGTCTAGTGACGTGGGTAGCTACCAGGTCCTTGTTACTTTCCCTACTTAGGAAGGGATCCCTGAATCCAAACAAAGGCGGTTCTGTCCGCCTTCTGTTTGGATTCAGGGACCCCTTCCTAAGCACCTGTTTGTTCGGGACGGATTAGCACTTCCCCGTGAAACAGGCGCCGGTGACTTCAGGGGCAACTTTCGAAACGAATTTACCTGTTTTGGTCGGCGCACCTTTGTCTGCTTGTGACCTTGAGTGGCACCTCTCGAAACTGATTTATCCGTTTCGGTCAGCGCACCTTTGTCACTTTTTTCCTATGAAAGCGGTTCTGTCCGCTTTCGGTTTGGAGCTAGGGAAATAATAGTCCACCAGGGCAAAGCCCCGCATTACCGCAGTAAGGCAAGATACTCTGAGAGGTCGCCCTGTATCTCAGAGGCACCGTTGGAGACACCTGTTTAAGGCACAGAATGTCATTCACTCATCAGCACGGTATGCTAACACCTTGAGTTAAAGCCTTGTGTTCATCTTACCTTCGGATCTCGTTCCATACGCTAGCCAAAAGAGTTGCCGATAACCAGCAACTCTAGCGCTAATTAGGCATCCTGTATAGTATTAAAAAAAATAGGTCACAATAGCAGGGTTCATCTTTTGGCTGAAAAAAAAAATATTGCTGCTTTAGCTAAAAAATTAACTGATCTGGCAACAAACCTTTTTGAAAGAAAAATGTTTTTTATTATTGCAGCAAAAAATAACACTTCAGTATAAAAGTAATTTAATTATGACGGATAAACGTTATATGAAATCCAGTAAAAAACGTTTCACTCATTAAAAAATACTTTGGACATGGTGAGACCGAACAACAAATTATGTCATAGACTCTTAAGAAAAAACTTTCTTGCGAACCGAGTGGTACAGCAGGGAAATGCGCTTTCGGAAGGTGTTTTAACTTCTCCATAGTTAAATACTTTTAAAGCCAGACTCTATAGGCATTTAAAAAAAATACTTTAAAAATAACTTACGTGTGTTTGTATAAACAATAATCAACCTGCGGTGGACAAATGGTCCTGTCGGTGCTGCCGCCTACTGTCAGAAACCCTGAATAATCCTACTTTATTAATTATATTTATGTTAACATGTTTCTTTCTTAAATCTATGTTTTTATTATACTTGAAAACAAAATTTGATTTTTATTTTAAATAGAAGACATATTTTTAAATTGTATTTGTGGTTCAGGAGGCGAAAAAACCCACCAAACCAAAAATTGTTCAATCGGATCTGAACTAATATTGCTTTTCCATTTTATAAATAGTTATGAGCTACAAACGCCTTTTGTTATTGGCGTAAATTTTAATATTAATTTTTTAAATGTAATTATGTAAAATAGTTATTTTCAATATATTTCTTTTGTTATTTATATATTTTTTATAATAGTTTCTCGTATGTATGTAGTTTAATTACGGGAAAATTATTTTCCCCGAATTTAACATTACTTTGATGTATTTAAGTTGGGAAGTTATTTTTTAGAAAACATAATTTGTCTTATTTTCGGCATTTATATTAGGTCTGTTTGTTATCCAGAAACAGGGTACACTATTTTACACTTTTTTGTCAATAAACCGTTTGTTATAGATAGTGTAATTTAGAACTAGGTGTTTGGTATGAATTCTGGTGTAAACTAGTTTTTAGTTAATTACTTTAACTCTCGAAGTAGGTAAAGTTGCATTTTTACTGCAAGACTTAAAGTTGTTTGTTTATAAATATAACCATAACGCCATTTTTAATTTCTGAAATAAGTCTAAAACGCGTTTAATATAAAAATTAAGTATGGAACTCTACATTTAGTTCCACTTTTTAGTCCTACACTTTCCTACTCTGAACTTGATAACAAATAGACCTATTATTGCGTCTGCCGATGCCAGCCGTTCTTAGTTGTGTTTAGGAATTTGACTTTTAGGGTCTGAAGTTTTTTTTCTTCTCTCACATTTCCAGCCTATATTTAAATAATGTTGGACTTTATTATTCCATATAGTGTTGTGTGTGTGAGTTACTGTTTTCTCGTGCTTGCTCATACCTTTATGTTTACTACAATCGATGGGAGAGTTGCTCAGACAGTAAGTGGAACATCATCAATGGCAGTTTGTTGCATATGCAATGCTAAGCTTTTCTAATTTAATAAATTAGAACTCAAACAAACTAAACCTGAAGCAAACAGTGCAATAAAAATAGTCCTCTCACCATTGGACGCCTGCATTAAATTTATGGAGTGTGTTACACCTTTCCTATAATAAATTGTTTAAAGCTAGGTATGTAAACTAAAAGAGGATGCTAAAGCAAAAAATTGAGGACAAAACTAAACGTAGATTTCGTAAAACAAGGCTTTTCGTCGAGTCAATGAAGTCTTTTCCTCGGAAGTCCTCAAGAACAGCTTCGATTTTAATGTTTTTTTTTTAATATGTCTGTTTATTTACAAAGAAGCCTTTTAACCTGGATAATGTAAAAATGTAACTGTATTTTAAACCTGTACTTTGGCATGGTCCTTTTAAAAGGCATACATATTATTTCTAATAAATAAATAGGTTAAGCTATTTTCTATCACAGATGGCATTACATATTCCCTAAAAGACTTCTTCTTTGAAGCTGTTCACTAGATAAACGCTTACTAAAAGTGCGTTGTTGTGGTTTAAGTTTTTTAGTTTTTTGTAATTTTATGGTTCAACGATATAGATATTTGAAGATATGTATTAATTTTTTCAAGCTAAATCAAATTTGGTGTTTTTAATGTTACTTGCTTTTAAAAACTAGTGCATTTTCAATTATAACAAAAAGTGTATGGTAATCTTTATTCGTGTTTTCAGTTCTTGGGCTAAAAAAGTATGTCGTTTTTAAAGGCCAGTGGCTAAATACACTACGTATTTTTTTAGGTATTGGAAAAAGCCGCTCACATTAAATAAACTGCTAGAGGAAGCAGAGAATTTAAAAGTAGTTTCAGATTCAATAGTTATTTTTCCTCCGGAACACGCACAAACAATGATATGACCGATAAGGACAGTGGCGAGGAGGAAAACGTAGATATTTCTTATTTACCCGGCAGTCAGCTTCGAGCCGAGGCTGAACTATCACAAACTTCTAATAGAAATAAAAATGGGCCTTTATATCGTCAGGGGTAACCGCAGAATGGAAAATAATGGAAAAACGTGAAAGTTTGGGTTATGAAGATGATCTACCACTGTCTAGTTTTGTAAGAAAGCGAAAATTTAAGGAAACACAGGAACAAGAAAGGCTAATGAAAAAAAAAGTTAGACAAATAACAAGGAGCGCGAGTAGGATATAAATATGACATAACAACAAATTGTACAGAGTGGAATCCCATCAGTAGTTTTTTTTTATCCGTGACTCTATTACTGTTAAGATTAAACTTAGTGTTAAGTTAAAATAATCATACCTAGTTTTAGTTATTTTGTTTCCTTGTGCTGTACGATATATTTAATTTTGCCACTGTCTTTTTTTTTATCTTGGGACAGTCCACGAAGGCTGATGCCTAAATACTAACGTACCGTGGGTGTCTTCAGTGTGGTGAGAGGGAGTTTCCTCACACGGGACTTAAATTTTTGGAGATTGGGAGTAGAAGGAAAAACTTCTGCGGGCAGCAGGTTTCATAGTCTTGACACTCTAGGGATAAAGAAACGAAGAAAGCGGGAAGTTCGGAGCCTCTCTAACTGAACTGCAAAAGGATGCATAAAAGAAGAGAGAGAAAGAGAGAAGGAATTATACTGGCCAACTCCTCTGAGCAGAAGCCGTGAAAATGCCTATAGAAGAGCGACAGATCCCCTACAGCTCGACGGTGGGCAAGAAGAGGAAGCCTTTCTGTGAGCGTTGGATCATTAATAAGACGAACGACTCTTTTTTGAATGGAGTCCAGAATGCTAAGTGTTGTAGGGCACGCCATTCCCCAGACATGAGAATAATATTCTAAAGAGGGTCTGATTTGGGATACATACAGAGTGTACAAATTGGAAGAAGAGAAATATTTTCTGGCTCGGAAGAGAAATCCAATCTTTTTTGAAGCTGCCGAAGCTATGGATAAAATGTGTTTGTGCCAGTTGAGGTTACTCTCAAAAGTAACGCCGACAAGATTAAACGACTCTTTGTTCTGCAGAACTTGGCCGTTCATATGTAAGGGATGAGCATTTGCAGACTTTTTTCGCGACGGGGTGTTTTCGAGGCATTAAAGTGAACAAGATTTTTGGCGCCCCAATCCAAGATAATTTTGAGGTCTTGTGAAAGAGATATCTTCATTGACCTGCGCTTGTTATCGAAATCAGGATTACACGGTGGCTTTAGAAATTGAATACTAGAGTGGAGGGTACTATCGTCAGCAAAACTATGAATGGGATTGATTGTGGAAGAGAGAAGATCGTTAATGTGTAGAAGAAACAGCGTGGGTGCCAGCAATGACCATCTACACTAACTGATATACGTCGATTATAAAGGAAACTGGAAAGCCAAGAGCAAAGCTTGGGTGGAAGACCGTAAGAAGGAAGTTTGTTAAGAAGCCCATCATGCCAGACCTGATCGAAAGCTTTAGATATGTCAAGAGCAACGATCTGGGATTCACCAAGAAACTCAAGGGACTTGTTCCAGTTGTGTGAGACAAAGGAAAGAAGATCTGCTGTGGATCTACTGTGACGGAATCCATATTGTCTATCATTTAAGATCTTATGTTATTCCAGATACTTTAAGATTTGGGAATTAATGAATTTTTCCATTACTTTGCAAACAACTGAAAGAAGAGATATATAGGTCTATAGTTAGAAGGGAGACTTTTGGATCCTTTTTTGGGGACAGGTTGCACACGTGCAGCTTTCCAACTCTCCGGGAAAATGCCCGTGTCACAAGAGATTCGAAAGAGGCGAGTTAAGATGGGTGCAAGTTCGGGACCACATTTTTTTAAGACGATTGCTGGTATGCCATCCAGCCCAGACGATTTTTTAGTATTAAGAGAAGAATGTCTAATCTGTTTAACTTTAAAAATTATATCGGACATTTTATGAGAAACAGGGACAACTGTTGGAAGGGGAAGATTAGTAGGAGGATCAAGCGTAGAATTGGCAGCAAATTGTTTGGCAAATAGTTCGGCTTTTCCTTTGGAGGTAGAGACAATTCCATCTTCAGAGTTATTTTAAAAGGTCTCCTATTTTTTTGATTATTTTAGGGGTAAAAACCAAATACCCAATAATTACCGGTTATACCGTTTTTTTTTATGTTATTATTGACTATATACAGTAAAAAATTTTAAAGAAAAAAGTTTTGGCGTCATGGGGTAGTGGATTTTAAAAGGACAGTGGAAATATCCGGGTTAATTGCTGAAATAAAAACATATACTTTCAAAATTTTAGAATAATATAAAGGGTTATTAGATGCCCATTTACCCATTATTTCCGGTTTAACTGGATGTGGCGTGAAGTTTGATATTTCAAAATGGACATTTTCAATCTCCATTTTCTCGAAAACAAAAGAAGATATGATAGAGCTTTTATAGCAGAAATGGCTTGTAGAATATATATCTTAAAAAGTATATGGGGTGTTTCATGTAAAATATCAAAACTCTGCCACTCCCGGTTTAAGCGGAAATAGAAGGCAGATCTTATTATGTCTAAAATTTGCATCTGATGACACAATGTATCATCCCAAAGCTTGAAGGCGGCTTTTTTAGAAAAATTAAAGGATTATATATTTTATAATTATTATATATATATATATATATATATATATATATATATATATATATATATATATATATATATATATATATATATATATATATATATATATATATATATATATATATATATATATATATATATATATATATATATATATATATATATATATATATATATATATATATATATTTACATAGAAAAATTAATGATGAAGTTTTCGATATGCAAAATGATGAAGAAAATGAAATTTTCTTTTTTTTAATATGTTAGTAAAACCATTTAATTTAGATATTTAATGCTATATTTGTAATTTTGATGTACATTATAGTTTTGATATATTATTCAATACACGTATCCTAACAAAAAACAATACTAAGCCTTTAAAATTTAGGATGATATATTGTGTCATCGGGTGCCAATTTTTGATGTAATACCATCTGCTTACCACTTCTGCGTAAGCCGGAATTGGCATGAATTTTGATATTTGAAATGGGACACGCTGTATATATTGCAAAATATGAATAATTCTTCAAGCCATTCGTAATTTAAAACCTGTATTATATCCTATACCAATCTTTGTTTGTTTTCGAGAAAATGGCGATTAGAAATGTTCATTTTGAAATATCAAAGTTTACGCCACTTCCTGGTAAACCGTACGTGATCGGCCGATTTTGGATATAGAGATCGAACGCTGTTAGAACAACACCGATACGTCACGGTCTCATATCAGTTTGCCATATTTCTAACAGCGCAGCGTTCGATCTCTATATCCAAAATCGGCATCTAACTACACAATATATTGCTCCAATATTTTTATAAGTTGTCACCCGTTACAAATAATTCGGGCCCCGCTTCAAAAGGTATATGATTTTAAACAGTACGAAAAAACGACATTTTAAAAAACATTGAAATCAAAGTTGTTCGTGAAGACTTCCCAAGATTGGACAAACAACGAAGGCAACACTTCCCGAAGATTTTTTAAAGTTGATGAAAACCTAATACATAGGTTTAAGGTTTTTTGTAATATGCTTATTGATCTCAAAAAATTTGGAAATTGGGTAAAGAAACTACTGAACTTTAGGTACAGTTCTACAACCTGCACAAAATTCCAAACACAGTACATAAAGTGCTAGATCTAGAATCATAAAAAACAGGCATTATTTGGGCAACCGAAAATGAGCCTACAGGAATATATCAACCAACCAGTCTCGGGATTATACAGACTTGTAGAAAGAACAAGACGAATGGGAGGATTGGTATAAAACCAGAGTTTAAAACAGGGTTGGCCAACTTGATTAGATCCAAAATCTACTGTTCACTGACGAAACCATGTGCGATCTACCAAATACATACTTCATGAAATCTTAAATGAAATAGCATAGTTCAGTACAGTCTGTTCTAGATATTTATATTTTTTGCCTTGCCACGATCGATTGGACTCGAAATCGCGATCGACCGCTTGGCCACCCCTTGTCAAATCAAATCAAATCAAATCAAATGTATTATGTAAAATAATTGCTTACATTCGTCAATAAAAATAAGAGTTTGTCAAATAGGTATACAAATATTAAAATAATAAATAGGTAATTACAATTTTTTAAAAAGAAGAACCATTTAAGACAAACATGAAATATGCATTAATTAAAACATAAAATACAAAATATATCCAAAATATCTTTTAAACCAATATGAAGTATATTAATAAAATTACAGTTAAGGACAGAAAGAACAAAGAACAGAGAGACATCACACTGAAAACATATTAAAATCATATTGAAAATATTGCTCTGTGAAGGCATTTTTTATTAAAAACGTTTTTATTTTCTTTTTAAATTTCTGGAGATTCAAGTTTTTGATTCTCTGTGGCAACAAGTTATACAACTTTATCGCCGTGTGCTCAGGCCTGCTCTGACATTTTGTTAGCCGACAGTGGGTAGGCACATAATGAGTCTTATTTCTTGTGTCATGATTATGTATATCCTCATAGGTTGGCAAACCGTTCTTCTGCTTTATGTAAACTAAATTTTCTAGGATATAAGCACAAGGAAAAGTAAGTATTCCTAAGGTGACGAAGGCACCACTGCAATCCTCCCGGTACACCAGACCTGCTATTATTCGTATAGCTCTTCGTTGCAATCCAAATACCCTAAGGGCATTGGACGAGTGTCCCCATGCGATCACTCCATTAGTCATGACACTATGAAAAAGCGCGTGATAGGCTGTTCTCATAGTCTCACCCGAAACACATCCACACAAGTTTCGCATCACAAATACAGTACTTCCTAGCCTCTTGCACACACTCTCCACATGTACATCCCATTTCAATTTAGTGTCCAAGCAGATTCCCAAGAACTTAACAGATGACGTTGGTGGGTCATGATCAATGTGTCTCAGTGTAAACATTAATTTCTGAGTTTTATCCTGGTTAAGTATGAATCTGTTGGACAAGAACCATTCTTCCACTGTCGCCCTTGCTTCATTCAGCCTGTCATTCGCCATTTGCTCAGATTCAGATTAATTAATGCATATTTCATATGTTTGTCTTAAATGGTTCTTCTTTTTAAAAAATTGTAATTACCTATTTATTATTTTAATATTTGTATACCTATTTGACAAACTCTAATTTTTATTGACGAATGTAAGCAGTGGTTTTGTATTTACATAATAAATTTGATTTGATTCTCCTAACGTGTAGACAGTTGTGTCATCCGCAAAAAGCACACATTGCCCTACATGCTGGTTAAGAGGTAAATCATTTATAAAAATTAGGAATAGAATAGGGCCCAGGATTGATCCCTGTGGTCCCACAGGGATCAATCCTGGGCCCTTCCAATTTTGCCGGATCTGATATCACACCATTCACTCTAACAGCCTGGTAGCGCTCTCGCAAATAAGATTGAATTAATCTAATACTGTTTTAACCAAAATTATAATATTTTAGTTTCATCAGCAAAAGATCATGCGAGACGCAGTCAAATGCTTTGCTCAGGTCGCAAAACAAAGCAGAGAAATATTGTTGGTTTTCAAATCCATCCATTATGCTGCCCAGAAAATCTAAAATAGCATTAATTGTATTTTTCCCTTGCCTAAAACCATACTGACAATTTAAGAAGCTATTGTTTGTCTCAAAAAAGTGAATCATTTGGATAGCTGAAGCTTTCTCAAATATTTTTGATATTATTGGCTTGTATAAAAGATAACGGGAGATTAGGCACAAAATGCCCAAGGGGCTGCGCTGCCTTCGGTAGTAAAACAGAGGGCTCCCTGGGAAGAAGAAAAAGACATAAAGTTCCTATTTAGTGAATTATCAGAAGAAGGTCAATGACTGTTAATTTGATAATTTACATTTGTTATTCAAATATTATGTATTATTTAATTTTGTTTTAAATTTAATTCTGTTAGATTAGAGATTAGGAGTATAATTTTTTTGTATCATTATATGTATGAAATTTCTATTTTTTTTACATATTCTGCATAATAATATATAATACCAAGTTGGCCTTTTTAATAATAATAATAAAATAAAAATTGTAATTGAATATCATTTAAACTCCAATAGCAACCTCCAAACTCTTAAAATCATCTATTTCTCGTAATTATTTGATGGTATTTATTCAGCTGAATCGATTAACTCCGATCCAAATGAGGTCTTTTCGCCATATAGAGTGGTTCGCACTACTGCGCGACATAACAATATCTGACAAAAATGCATATCTACTTTTTTAATTATTTGACATTAAACTTAATTCAATTGTATCTTTACAATATTTAATAAGGTATTATGACGTTTTTTATTTAATTTGTCATCATATTTGTTACCAGTCAATTTCGTGTATATTATTTCTTTCCAGTCAAAACAAAACATATTCAGGCCTGTTAATGCAAAATTAGGGAACCAAAAAAAAACATAAAAAAGTAATGTATTTAATAACGTTACCACTGTGGTAAATCATTAAGTATTTACATCCACCCATTTAGCATCTTAAAAAAATAAACAACAAGGATGTAAGAATCACAACACGGTTTTACATATACTTATAAATAGGCATTACATTATTTTAACTGTCTGCTGTGGTCTACAAAGTCAGTCAGCCCAAAACTTGTTCACAAAACACAAAAACACTAAGCTTGAGCTGATGTGATTTTATAGCTCTCCACTACACTTACTTAAATTAATAAATATCAATGAATTTTTGAAAACGTATGGTGTAATGTACAATGTACAAAATGAAAATTGTCATTAGTTTTTTTTTGAATGTATGAACTTTTTCTTGTTCGGAAAATCAGTCAGTGCGTTTTACTTTGCGCTGTCTAGGGCTCTGTTGTTTTGCTGCCTTTGGTGATTTTTGAGATTTTTCTTTGTCTGTAAAAAAAGGAATATACATACATTAAAAAGATAATAATACTAAATACTAAACATACCAAGATCAATCTTAATTTAAGGTAGTGATCTCACGGGAATAATTTTTCAAAACTACTAAACTACTATATTTTTAATAAATTATTAAATGATTATAAATTTATTAGCTAATAATAGGATTGCCTTTAAGAATCGCAAAATATGCATAATCTGCTGATATAAAAGTTCCTTTTCTAGCACCCGGCCTGTACAAAAATTCCTAATAATAGACCAACCAAAACTTAATTGTTGATTTTTTACTAAAGCTTTATAAACAACAAACAAGCTGTTATCTAGCTGTTATATTAACAGTTTTGGTAGCTACTTAACCTAAAATTTTACTTAAGATTAGGAAATGCCAAAATGATGTTTTACAAATAGTTACTATTTATATTTAAAATATTGTTTAGATCATAAAAAATGAGAAATTATTAATTTTGTATTTTAAGCAGTAGTTAAAAAGAATACAAAAAAAAATTAGTTGAATAATTTTCATCAAATTCTTAAAAATATCCATTAAGACATCTTGGAGTTACATTACTTATTAATTTTCTTATTTGACAAATACTGTATATTCAACTGCAAGAAACCCGTTAATGCTAGACTTGCTAAAAAACTCTATTACTAAATTTATCTTAAGGAACACCACCAGATTTTAAATATGTGACTGTTAATGTTCTGTCAGAGTCACTTTATTCCTTTTTTGGCATTTTCTGACAGTTTAATTCATATTTAAAACCTAATTATTTGGATTTTTTTTAAATTCAACTTAAAAAATTATTGATATAGACCTCATTTAAAATACATGGTGTCTCAAAAGAAAGCTCATATTTAATGTACTCATATAACAGAAAAGTTATCTCTTAATAAAATAGTATTAAGAGATTATGGATTATCAGCTTATACTTTAGATTTAAGATATTCTCATAAGAAAAAGTCCATAGGGCTGGGTGAGCCAATTCAAGTCACCTCTCCTGGAGATTAATTTGGAATCCTGAGACTTATTTCTTGCACCAACTGCATTTTGAAAGCGTACGGTTTTCAATAATCGTGCAAAATACCGTATGGTAATGAGATATGCAGATTTAAAGCAATTGTGTGCTTACGAATGAAAAGGTTCCGATCGTCTCGAATAGGCTGCCTAACATTAACACTATCCACGGATGGAGCATGTGCGCGTAACGTCACCAAAGGTAAGGTTATAGTTCGTGGATTAACAAAAAAACCTTTTTTTTATTTTGTGTCAAACACCATTAAATCCTTGTGGTAAAAAGGCTTTAAAATTGTATCAAAATGACTTTTTGCTTAACTGTAAAATGTGAAAGCAACAACAAATGAAGCATTATACATTAAATATCGGTGTTTTTAATCAATCACGGCATAATTAGACAATATAAACCTTGCCTCAAAAAAATAACCCACTTTTAAAGAAAAATACAAGTAAAATATGAAGCGGTCAATAAGAAACATCCAAGAAAAAGCTCGCGAATATATCAAAATAACAACCAAGTCCGCTAACTAAATGCTAAAATGGCCATTGTTCTTGATCCAGGAATGATGAAATGATATTTGGCTGTCATGTGCCGCACATAATCAATTTGTTTGTTCTTAATGATGGTGGTCTGGGTTTTGGTTTATCTATTGATAAATCGGTCTCTTTAAACTTTTTGACCCATTTTTAAACGGGGGGAACATTTGCATAAGAAACAAGCCATCGAATCGGCTTGTTTCTAAAATTCTTTCATGTAAAAAAGGTGGTCCACTTACAAGAAACGCTTTATAGTAAATGAATTTCTAGAAACCAGGAAATCGCTTCACAAACCCTCACCATGAAAAAGATTTATTGTGGTCGCACCCTGTATAATATAATAACACAAAATCTAATAATCACAATTAATACACAATACAAGAAGTAAGAAAATAATTTTAATAAGTATAAAATAATCTTAACTTTTAATTTCTTTATAAAACCAGCTTTATGTACTTACTTAGACTGGCTAAAGTTTGTGCTGGCAACCATTCATAATCAACGTTATTGGGGTTGTTAGTTCCAGTCTCAACAGGTGCAGCTTTCTTAGCTGGACGTTTCTTACCAACAGACAAAAGTGTTTGCTGACCAATGACGAGAAGAAGAACAACACCAGCAGCAAGAAAAACATACAGGAAAAATGTTTCACCATCAAGTCCTAAAAAACAAAATTTTAAATTTTAATTTAAAAAAATGTTGCAACATTGATTTGTTTTAGGTTCTTTTTCCACTAAAGTTTGAATTTACCTTCTTCCAGTTCGATGATCTGGACAGTCTCATTAAAAACTGCTTCTTGGAAAAAATTGCCGGAAGCATCATGATAAGCCAAGTTAATGTTTAAGCCAAAAGGTCTTCCAGCAAAACCTTCCGCTGGGAGAAAGCTGTAGTGAAAAGTGGCTTCTTGTTCTGGCTTGATAACTTTGTTGTACCCGATGGCAGAAAAGTTCTGTAAAATAGGCGAATTCTAAGTAATTGCTACAAGACATACTTTATAAAGCAAATGGATCTTAAATTATTATATACAAGATGAAGCCTTACCTGAATAAAGAAGTTAAAGTCCATAGGGTATCTAAAAGAGGCATCAATGGTGTCCACAATAAAATCTTGTTGACCCTTGTTACGAAAGCCAACGAGGAATTCAACTGGAGCTCCAGCAATAAGTTCTGTGTAAGATAATTGTGTTAGTAAAAAACATTAAAATAAATTGCATGTTTGAAGGTAACTCTGATATTATTTAGTAAGTAAATTTTACTTAGAGAAATGCAAATATAGTGACACAAAAAAATATAATTTCGGTAATTGTTTAGAGTCGCGGCCCCATTTATTTTTGCCCATAAAAAATAGAAAAATAGAGATATTGACATGTTTTTTCTTCATTTTGTTCTATTTTAGGGCGGATTTACGAATCTTATAATAATTAAAAAACTGTGTTAATTTTTATTTTGAAAATTTAAAAAGAAAAATGGGTATTTTTCAAGTTTTTGGTCAATAAAATACATCCATTTAGGTTTAGCAATTTCTTGTAATTTATTTCATATTCTACATGTACAGAAAAATAATTTTAAAAAAATGTATTCAAAAAATTGACATTAAATTTTTTTTTATTACTCTATTCTTGATGAACTTAAAAAAAAATTAATTTGACAACTCAAAAAAAATTTCATCATGTTAATTTTACTTCCCAAAAACAGTGGAGCCGCGATTTTGAACAATTACCATAATTTTCTTCAAAGGAGACAATAATTTAAAGGTTTTAAGACATAATATATGTAAAATATGCACTTTTAAATGGAACTAACCATTTTTTTTAAGAATCAGCATACTCTACTTTTTTAGCTAAGACATTACCTAATTGAGAAGCTCCTTGAGTACTAGGTCTTGTAAACAACAATACTGTATCAGCATCTGGTGAGGCTTGCGATGTCGGTTCCTCATCTTCGTCTTCAGTTTCTGTAACAGTAACATCACCTTCCTCAAGTTCTCCTTCAACATCAGCTTCTTCTTCATCAATGGGGTCCTCTTCAGCATATGCAACCATTTTATTACCTGAAAAAACATAATCATTTTATTAAATGTAGCATTAAAAACTTAAGATATATTTTACCATCTTACTACTTTTAGGATAAATGAAAGCTCCCACTCATGCTTTTGAATAAAGCAATAATGCCTGAACCTCACCTTGGATTTTAACATTTTTAATAAAAAATAAATAAATACAATTCTTAAACTAACTGTGACCAAGAGTTTAGTTATTACTGAACTGAAGCAAATTATTGAACTGAAGTAGTGAGAACATGTAAACAAAAGTAGGTACCTTCATTGCATATGTTTAACCACACAGACAAGTACCAAATTTTTCCTAGGTAACCATAACATACCAGTATCACACTGATATCACAGCATAAGTAACAGAAAGCTAAGCCCTTTTATGAATTAGCTGGAAAGTATGGTCATTGAACTTGTGCAGGTTAAGCCAACGTTTTGTAGAGATATGATCTGTCTCCTTTATTTGAATTGTTGTTGTTTCTTTTGTGTTTTGTGCTTAAAATATTAAAAGCGCTGCCAGGGAGACATTGTGCTGCTTGTTAGTTATGCTGTGCACAAGTAAATATGTTACATGGTTAACTAGAGAAAATTTGCTTAGTCTTTGAGGGTCTGAAGTCACATATGGGTGTAATCAAAAAAAAGGACAATACCTTATCCCAACCAATATTTTCTTCTAAATGGTAATTCCATTTTTCTCTCAGAGTAATCCAAGTAATTAGATATAAGGGATTATATCTTAAATTAGTGTTTTACTGGCCCTATAAAAGTCTATAATTTTATTTTAAAAAACCTCGTTTTTAAAATTAGTCTAGGTTGAAACATAAGTAACCTCAACATATGCTTGGACATACCAACAATTTCATCAAAAAAAGCAGCAAAAAGAACTAAAGGCTATATAGGTATTGCATTTATTCAGAAAAATAGGGCATTATTAACTAAAAAATCTGTGCCACGTAATTTAAAATTAGCGGTAACACTTTCAAAAAGCAAAATACCGGAAAATCCTTCTACTTACCATTATCAAACATAAAAATAACAGCCGGCAAAACTAACAGGGAAAACAGGAAAAAGTACTTCATTTTCAGTTTGTTTTTCTTCACACTAAACACGCTCTAACTAAAATTTAAAGAACTGCAGAAGCTCCAAAAATTGTAGGTAACCTTTTGACGGCCAAAAGTGACAGATTTTCAAACAGCTCGATTCTACGTGGAAGTTTCGGTACACATGGCAACCCCCACCAAGATGACGACACGACAACGTTGCATACTTAAAGCGCGTTCAAGATTAATTCCATCGTGCACACAGTTGTTCGTTGGTGCACACCGAATTTCTTAGGGCCGTTCGAGATTTTACTATTTTAACTATTTTTTTACTAGACATATACCCGCTAGAGGCAGCCTTGCCACTCGTCCGTGCGAACAGCGTGCGTGAAAAAAAAATAGTAAGTGTGTATTACAAATTTATTTATAATTTGTTTTTTCCGTATATAAAAAAGGAGACCTTTCTAAAAGGTCTGAATATGTTATTTTGGTAATTATTTACAAGTATGGGGTTGGCCATAAAAAATAAATGCATTGATGGATCATATTTTATTTTTTAATTCTTTGGTTTTACAGCGGATTTATGGTGTTGATAGCGAAAATATCAAAAAATTAGCTTATTGTTTTTTTCGCAATCTACGTTTAAAAACAAAGAATTTAAAAAAAATGTCAAAATGAGTTTTTGTTGTAGTTATAGTTTTTTCAAATTGTTGGTTTTTTTTATTTAAAAAAAAAAACATCAAAAACATCAAGAAAAATAAAAGAGAAATTTTATGCAAAAACATGAAATCCAATATTTTCGCCGCTATCTAGTCGTGAGACCGATTTTTTGAAATTTCAAAGTTGATTTTTTAGTTGAAAAACTAGTTTTTTTAATCATTTTTTTTCAACTTGTTCGTTTTTTATGTATTTAAAAATATATATCTAAAACATTAAAAAAAGATAAAAATGGAAATTTTATCCAAAAACATGAAAACCAATATTTTTTTCAATTTTTAAAGGCAAAAAAGCTATCGAAATCTTATTTTTTTCTTTTCACATTTTTTTTTTCATAAATGCGCCGTAAAGACAAGCAGAATTTGCCTCAGATTCGGGATATAGGTAAGGGCAAAATGGGATATTTTATTATAACTATTCAGGGTGTCTTACAAAAAGGAATTTAAAATTTTAATACATTTTTATAATTCGCAACCAAAGAAATCATTAAACGGTACTTGTGAAACTTTCTGTAAAGTTACAATAAGATGTCCTATTTATAACTTGCTTGAGGTTATCTTAAAAATCACATTTAAAAAACAGTTTGAAAAAGTGTTCCAATTAGAGGTGGTTTCATGTTGATCTCAGAAATAACATTAAAATTTGAAGAATATTTACCACACTTCAAAATGGGGCTAAAATTATATGTCGCGTCTGAGGCTGCTTTCTAAAATCTTTGACGCTTGATTCATCGTCTGGATTATGTAGTATCATTCGTATTGTAGTTACCACTTGTAAGTATAAAAACTAAAGATCATCCGGATTTATGATCCGATAAATAGGAATCAATTCCCTGGATTTGATTCTTTTTTCCTTAAAAGAGGAATTGTTATTGGTATTGGTGATTTAATTCCTTTATGAGGATCCGGATCCGTAAATCGATTCCTTTTTTAAAGGATCCGTTCCAGCTCCGGTTATAATAATAAAAACCAATATTGCCACAAGATTATTTATTTTGTAAAGCCATGAGGTAACAAATCAAATAAAAATAATTTAAATATTTATCATTTTATAACTTGTAGTTTATCACAACAACCCTCGTTATATCCGAATTAATTTCAGAAATAGTAAATTCTTTACAATCTTAAATTTAGATACATTTCCTATAATACAAGATTCTTTATAAAAAATACCCTTATTATGGTACGAGCCGGTCTATAAATTAAGTCACTCAAATTTTGTCCCTATTTTATTCTTACTCTCACCCTCTGTATAAAAACATTTACAGACAGCTCATACCCCATAAGGATGTAAAATATATACAAATAATATTAAAAAGGAACAATATTATTTTTGGTAAAAATCACTGAAATATTTACAATATCTTAAAACTCTTTTATTCACTCTTTTTTTACGCAATCGAAGTTTAATTAACACTAAGAGCTTTTTATTTTTCTTTAATAACATATCTATTCAAATTTTGTGCCAAAATATTTGAGGTGTTTTATAAGATAACGTTTTAAATAAATAGCTCATAAATACTGACATCTGATGGCCGCTTTATCACAAACATCTCCATTATTTTTTTCTAAAAAAGTTAAACTCTACAGCTACCTTGTAAACCAACAAAAAATACTGCATAAATATGTGTAGATAAACAATAAAAAAAACTGTACTAAAATATTAATTGCTACAAAGAACAAATTTTGGTATACATGGATGGTTTAAACACATTCCTTACAGTCCAAATAATGGCTATAGAATAGAATAGAAAATCTTAAATGTTGGGCCTAGATTGTAAATTATTTAAGATTTTATTGAGGCTAAAAGTAAAAATAAAGACTGTATTATTGCATTATAATAAAAACAGACTAACAAATTATCATGTACAAAGACTAAGTCAAATTTTAATAAAAACAAGCAATTTGACAGTATGATACATAATATAATTTTTTTTTTTTAATTTATTTTTCACCACATATACATATATCAATTAAATTTACTGAACTTATTTAGCTAATAATGTACTAAATCACTTCATCAACTGCCTAACTGCTGTAAGAGGTAATTTATAAACTTTTCTCTGGCTTTCGAAGTTAAAGCATTCATTTTTAGGTTAGTCATTTATAATACGGCGTCGACCTGCGTTGGCGCTGAACTTGGGTTTAGAGATAATTTAAGTTTAATTGCGACGCCGACGTTTGCTGAGCACTCGTAATAATTTTTAGTTCATACCGGGCACAGATTAAGTTGGTAGTAAATTAAATGATGATCAAAAATCTTACCTTACTTTTAAAATATTTACTTGCCAATTTTTTATTTTTATAAACCGTTTAACATGTTGTTTCAAGAAATTTTAATAAACACAAACCAAAAACTTAAACATCAACAAAAATAAAAGTGACAAGTTTGACATTTAAGTCAAATTTTAGGAACGTCAACATCAAGTTTATAAAGAACAATATAGGGTCAGCGCCAACTTCATCGCCGACATGGACACCAATGACAAGTTTATGAATCCAGGGTAAAAAAGTTTTATATATAAACTAGAAGTACAATGATACAATAACATTGCTTAAGTTCATCATTTAAATATTAACAAATAGGTGTGCATCCCAAAATTAAAAAGGCCTAAAATTTCCAATAAATTTTTAAGAAGGAATGTTTAAGCCTCGATTTAAGTAAATGTAAAAATTTTTAAATCATTAATTTAAAATATTTATAACTTACAAAAATTTATATTTTAATATTTAGAAAAAAATATTAAAATACAGAATTGGAAATTAACCTTTTTAATTTTTAAATACATAAATATGAAATACTATAATATTATGTAAATATTTAAACAATTCTCTGTATTACATACTTATTATATTATTAAATTAGTTTCTACAGCAAGACACTTTAAATTTTAAAGATTAACTGGGGTAGAGACCGGGACATGGGGAAAAGTAGTTACACATACTGAAGGCTGATTAAACAATATAACTGGACTTTTTTTGGTAGATACACTTAAGGATGGTCAGCGAACTATACTGGATATACTTGATCGTCCAGTTGTTCCAGATTCTTCATCTGATTGATCTGGAGATATCCTGATGGCTTGGTACCACTGGTTAGTCAAATCTGTCATTTGACTCTTACAATCTTTAAGCTCCTAAAATAAATAAAGATTAAAACACTTTTAAAAATTTTACAAAATCTATTAACACCATAAAATTATTGAAAGTGTTTGTGGTTTCCAAAATGCTATGGGTAATTGGACATTACTGGGGCTCCACTTTTTTGGGTTGTAAAATTAACATAATTTAATTTTTTTTAAGCTGTCAAATATTCTTGTTCTTAAAGTTCATTAAAAATATAATAATTAAAAAAAAAACAATTTTAAAAATGGTAATTTTTCGATAAAAAAAAATTTTTTGAAAAAAAAAATATTTAAAAGTTAATATTTTCGATAAAAATTTTTGAAATTATTCGCCTTTACACATAAAACATGAAACGAATCACTAGAAATTGCTAAACTTAAATGGATACATTTTATTAACGAAAAACTTGAAAAATACTAGGGGTATGCAAATATTCGAATTATTCGAGGTGAATCGAATATGAATTATTCGATTCGAATTTTAAATCAAATATTTGAAAAATTCAGATGTGTTCAAACTATTCGAATAGTTCGAATTATTCGAATCTTTTGAATAATTGGAATACCCGAACTGAAAAGTTTTTTTTCTGATTATTTAGAAATTTGTTAATGCCTGTTTATAATATATAACACAAATTGTAAATAATACAGGCTGAAGGATCTCAGTCGTTGGCCTTTTGGGTGATACCAATAAAGTACTTATAAATAAATAAATAATAGAAATTGGTTTTGGCGACAATTTTGAAAGGTTTGTGATAATTTAAAATTCCCAGTGGATTTGAATGCAACTCATTAATATTGAATCCACAATATTGGAAAGTTGTTGTGGTGGTTACTTATAACATACTGAAATATATTAAATTAGTTTTGCCAAAAGTTTTTTCTTTGAATATTAACCTTTAAGATTAGCCTTGAAAAATACTAAATTCAAATTGTTTGAACATGAAATACTATAATATTATGTAAATATTTAAACAATAATTTTTTCGTAAAGTTTTGTTTTTAATGGAATGAAATAGTAATCAATATTTGTAAAGGCGAATTAAAAAGTAAACAATTTCTAATTTAATAATAACATAACAAAAAAGAAAATAAAAATAACAATACTTGGTTTTAAAAATATTTTTTAAGTACCTAAACTAAATTAAATAAAAAAACGGGTTCTACAAAATCAACCTCAACGGATTAACGTATCAATGTATTAGCATCTTATTATTATGGCAAGAAAAACTACCTATTTACTTTATCCTAAGTAAATATTTTTTATTTGAGCCACCTTTTTCTTGCTTTTAAAGATGTAAATGTGTTTATGATTTTGAACCCTTCGAATTGTTCGAATTATTTGAATAGTTTGAATTATTCGAATAGTTCGAACTATTCGAATAGTTCAAACTATTCCAATCGCTCCAATATTTAATTCAACAACTATTCGCACACCCCTAAAAAATACCCATCTTCTTAATTTTCAAAACAAAAACTACCAACGAATTTTTTTTTATTTTTTTTTTTAAGATTCGTAAATTCGCTGTAAAATAGAACAAAATGAAAAAAAAAACATGAAAATATCTCTATTTTTCAATTTTTTATGGTCAAAAATAGATGGAGTCCCGATAATGCACAATTACCATTTTGAAATTATAATCTAACCTGCTTCTGATCTAAACTTTAAAGCTCTTCTTTTTCCTCTTTTTATCTAATAGGTACGAGACAACTAAAAGGAAGTTTCCTAGAAAATATCCTGAAAGAGCTCCCAAAACACATGGAATAGGCCAAATTTGATAAGGTTTATTCCAATCTAATGGAATAACCGCAGAACCTAGCCAAGCTCCAAAGCAAGTTAGTTGAATAAGTGTAATAAATTTTTTGTTGAAGTTATTAACATCGAGAGAGGTCACACATAACAGTAATGTAACAAAATTATTTGCCCCAAGGTGAAAGCAACATGGTAATGCAGTAAGAATAGTCATTATTAGAGCAAATGTGAATGTTTCTAACTGTTTCGAGAAAAAAGGTGCTCCAAATAAAATAGCAGTTACATAGAAAACAGCTATTGTAAATATAATAGCAAATATACTTCTAAAAAAATTATCCCTTTTGAATTTCTTTGTATCATGTTTTTTAGCATCTTTGTCGGAGTAACGTATGCAAGCACTGTATTTAATTACTTCAGCAATGATCAAAATCCAGTGTAAAGAAGTTTTTTGGTAGTTGCCAATATTGTAAAGTGATCCATTAAAATGTAACCACAACATAATGATTGGAAGATATAAACACGTTGCAAAATTATTTATGGCCAAGTACTTTGCATAAAGATCATTTGTAGACACAGAAAGATCCATAACTTTGTATAAAAATACAAAAAAACGAATGCAAATCAAATAGAATGGAAATTTTACTTTTAAAGGTTAGGATTTTAATTTTGACGTTTATAAATGGGCGGGGTTTGCGGACTAGCTCGTGTCTAAAGCTCGGCTACCGGCTATTTAAGTAAAATTGACTTTTGCCTATCACTTGATAATTTTTACTGTACACCTTTGAGAATATTTTTTCTAGAGAAAGGCCGAGCTAATAGGCATGTTTTTTTTCTTTGGAATGCTAGTTCGCCCGGCCAAGCGGCAGCTGCCTTCAGTAGATATATTCTTGAAGGCGTACACCCACTAACATACCAAAATTCAAAATAAAATGGACTTCTGCCTTTTGGGGACTTGTCAAAGAAAAATGACTACTGAATGCTTGCACTCATATTGATGTTAATCGAGCTTGCCAATACACTTTTTTTTTTATTTTCTTATTATTGGCAAAAATGATATAATGTTAAGTATATTTTTTTTTATTTTGTCTGTTTGGCCAAGTTCCTAATTGAAATTTTTGCTCTCCTTTTGCTTAAAACCGTTCTTTTATTTCATCCATCCATCCAACTATCATATGAATGCTTGCTTTGCTTCCCTCCGAGATGTTATAATAAAGAACGTGGCCTTTGTTGTGGTGTGTGCACCACCAAATGGACCTCATATATATCAAACGGAAATTGCTGTCGAATGCTGTGCGCCACTTCATTGCTAATCATAGAAAACCTGCGTGACCTTGCTGAGACTCCACTAGCGCTCATGGTGGCAAAATTTAGCATTCAGTATGTGAGAGAAATTGAATTTTATACTGATCGCTATGGTAATTATAAATTAATTATTAAAATAAAAAATGTCAAACATTATAATAATAAAGGATGGGATTCAAAAAATAAATGTTTCGAATTTACGGGTACCATCTAGGAATATAGGCTAAAGAAATAGTAAAATTAATATCAATAAATATACAGGGTGCACATAATGTATGGAACAATTTTATATTTGCTTCAGCAAAAAAAAATAAAAAATTCCTTGAACACATAAATAATAATTTTAAATTGTGCATTTTTTGACATAAAATATAAATATACAGGGTGACTCATGTAATAGATATGGCGTCATCGACGATTTTTTTAAATGAAGACCACAATATTTTATTGTAGATTTATAATCATCAAGAAGAACTATTTTAAAAAACATTAAATACTTATGATTTTAGATGGCAGTTTCGTGGTTACAGGGTGGTAAAAATTGTATACATAATGTATAGAACAAATTCATTATTTAGTAAAAAAAAAAACATTGAAAATTATATATTATTAATGTATAATATATGGTTCAATAAGTTACTGTAATATATTTATGTAATAAATTTGTAAAGATTACAAAAAAATAACTAATAAAAAATTACATGATTCGTGAGTCAGTATTGAAATGCATGTTTATAAACAGCTCGTCCTCACGTCTGAACTTATAAAACTAACGCGAGAGGCGCCACTAGTTATTATGCAGGTTCTCTATAGCTGGTAACATTAAATGTACATAACAACAATGCTTTCACTTGACAACTTTTTTTTTAAGTAATTTGAATGATTTGTATTTATTTTACACAATACTTACTAATAAAATTAAAATGGTTGTTATTTACGTAAAGTGGTATAAAGGAGTTAAAACAACTTTGCAAACCAAAAGTATTTCCATCTTTTATCAACGTCGTAACTTAAAAAAGGGCTACATAGACACAATGAATATATTTTTTGAATGGATTTCGAATGTTTTAAGATCTTTAAAAAATAGAAATATTAAGGTCTTAACGTGGCAATTGTTTTATGGAATATACTAGTCTTGTTACTTTTAACTTTTTCTTTAACTATAACATATGTTTTGAAACAGACGAAAAAGTGTTTGCCTCTATATCCATTAAATACTTGTTCCGTTTATAAATTATTTCACTGATAAAGTTTAATTTTGTAATATATAACAATTATTGATCTCAAAACATTTAAAAAAAGTTAACTAATCGTAAAATAAATGCACTGGGTGTATGATGTCCTCTTTGAAATTACAATGTCGACAGAAGATGACACTACACTTTTTCATTACAGTTTATTTAAGTATATGCGTTTTTATAATTTCACAGCAATTATAATTTAGTATCATTTTTTGTAAAATAAATAAGAATCATTCATATCACATTTTTTATTTTTTTTTGTCAAGTGGAAACATTGTAAAATTCAATGTTTGCTACGTTGCTAACCATAATTAGCACCATATGGTGTAAAGCAATCAGCATCAGCATGTTTAGAGCAAGGTTACCAGGTCTAGGGAAATTTCCTTAAATCTAGGGCTTTTTGGAGTAATCTAGTGATTTAGGGAAAACTTTTGTTAAAACACCCAAATCTAGGGATTTTCAAGAGGCTTTATAGAAGCCAAAAAAAAGATAAACCAAAATTTTTTGCAGGCATTAACAGTCCTTAATCCTTTAAACACTGAGCATACAAAAAGCCTTGGCCATTTACCCTCAATCTGTATGGTTACGAATATTAATACTCTAGATTTAGGCAGTTAAAATTTTCAGAATTTGATTTTTCTGTTAAAGATATTACATTTTGGAAGCTGGAAGTTTCCAGTACTAAATAGGGTGATGGCAGTCTTGCACTTCCTGTGCAGGTGCAGAGAGGTTATTTTTTTTCTATAAATTTCAATAAAACTAAATTGCGCAAAAGGCTAGGAGCCACAGAAATAAGGGGACTATTAGATACTAAAAGGCATATTATCTTCTAATAATAACACTTGTTTTATTTTTTCTTTAACAGAAGATATTATAAGAAAACATAAGAATACTATGTACTCTTAAATTGTTTGTCTTATTTACTAAGAAGTACCCAGGTTATGATTTTTGTAAGAGTATCTGTTTATTTTTTACTAATACGTATGTACCTTCCTACATTTTTAATGTTTCATAGACAAAAGTTTTGTAAAAAGTTTAAGTTTTATTATTTTTTTACTAGGTATTACACCCCAAAACAAAATACCAGGCTTTTTTTGGTTATCATTTGTCAAAACCCTTCCTCCCACAATTTTTAGAAAGTTTTTTCCAATCTAGAAATTTTTTTAACATGTTCCTAGGAATTTTTATTTTTTTGACCTGGCAACGTTGGTTTAGAGATCCATTTTATTTTGGTACATTGATAAGTGCACACTATGTCGAGGAAAGAATACACAAAAAAATCCAAAAGGTATAGGCGTTTTAACCATATTTGTCATAAAGTATACGGGTTGTTTTAAGAAGAGGAAGGCACCTTAAAATATACTTTAAAAAGAGAGACTGTATGAATTAAAATATTTTTTAGAGCAGACCAAAGAAAAACTATATAAGTAAAATAAATATATTGGGTTTAATTAATTTAAAGTATTTTACATAAAAAAGGTACTGGCTATGCTTGGTTTTGTGAACTTTCATAAAAAAATGGAATTTTATTTTATTATTTTAGCAACATTTTAATAATTGGACCTTGTTATGCAACAGTAATACACACTAACCAAACCTGGCCAACCAACATCCAGATTAGTTGGAGAAAATTGATAAAACCATTAAAATTTTTAACTGAAATTTCTATTAATAATATAACTATTAAATATATTTTGATTAATAAATATTTCAGTTAAAAATTATATTTTTCTTAATTTTCTTCAAAAAATGTAAATGCTGGTTGGTTCCTTGTTGCATAATGGGGCCCCATTATAACAATGTATTTTTGAAATTTAAATATAAGTATGGGTGTCATCTTCTAAATTTATGTTATCATGGTTTGTGAAATGCATAAAATTAGTAAGTGCTATCCTGATAATGTTGTAATAAAGGAGAGATATGGTCAATTGAAACTATTATACGAGCAAAAGTTGAAGAGCACCAAGAGTAACTTTAATAATAGGCGCATTCTAGATTCTTTCAATGTTGGTAGGGAGAGTTGGAAAGTAATAAATGAATCATGCAGTAACAGTTTAAATAAAAAAACAACAAATTAAAGAAATTTTATATAATGACAAAAAAGTTACCAACCTACAGGATATCTGTAATATTTTTAATTGTTCTTTTTTGACTTTCCAATGTCCGAAACCAGATTTTGATAAGATTGTTCTTCAGCCCAACATAGTGAATAGTATGGTCTTATGCCCTGTTACGCAAGGCGATGTGAAAAGGATAATTGCAAGAACCACGAGAAAACCGGCGGCGGGGATTGATGAGGTAAGCGGCCGTGTGCTGAGGGCTGTTGCTGATGATATTGCCCAACCGCTAGCACACATAATTTGTGAGTCTTTTGCTACCGGTTGCTACCCGGAGGAACTGAAGATCTCAAAATCTATCCCAATTTTTAAGAATAAGGGATCACCACTGGATCCATGTAATTGGCGCAATGTTTGTGTTCAGAGTCAGGTTGCCAAGGTTCTCGACAGTGCTTTTAATTGTCAATTAATCGACTTTTTAGAAAAATATAAATTATTAGGAACTTTTCAAAATGGTTTTAGAAGGGATAAATCAACTCTAACAGCAATTAAAGAATTCTGTAATTTTATTTATGACACCCTGAATATGAAAGCTCATCCAACAGCACTGTTCTTTGATCTTAGTAGGGCCTTTGACACGGTAAACCATGAGCTTTTGTTGCAGAAACTTTATGTATTGGGGGTAAGGGGTGTCGCTCATCACTGGGTAGCATCATATTTGGCTAATAGAGGGCAGGCAGTGGTGATAGACAAATGTAGGTCAGATGTCGGTGAGGTAAGGACAGGAGTTCCCCAGGGATCTATTCTTGGACCCTTACTATTTATAATATATATTAATGACATGCCTATGGGGTGCCCCTCTCCAAGTAAAGCAATTGTTTATGCTGATGATACAAACTTTCTCCTTTCTGAATACCATAAGGAAGCGACTGTTGAAAGGGCAAATCGATCGGTGGTTGAATTTGTTAATTGGTGTACAAATAATGGGTTAGTTTTAAATACAAAGAAAACATTTTTTATGATTTTTTTTGTCCAAAAACGCAACAATTGACCAAAGTTACTTAATTAAAGCAAATCATCAATCTATTGCTCAGGTTACCAATATAAAGTTTTTGGGAGTAACATTGGATCAAAAAATGACCTGGGAAAACCATATTAACGGTTTAACAACTAAACTGAGTAAATCTTGCTTTGTGATTCGATACTTAAAGATGTCTGTTTCACCAAATGTGTTAAAATTGGCATATTACAGTTTAGTTCAGTCACATATATCATATGGTTTAATATTTTGGGGAAATTCAGCTTATGTAAATAGAGCCTTTGTTTTGCAGAAAAGGATAATTAGGTGTATGTTAGGTCTACCACCGGGTGCGCACTGCCGTCAAGCATTTATAAATTTAGGAATTTTTACTCTCCCGTCCCTCTATATATACCTGCTCATAATTCATGTGAGGCAGAATGAGAACTTATAACACAAGAAATCAAAATCAGCTACATATTTCATATTCTCGTTTGAGTGTCGGTCAGAGTTCCCCTACATTTCAGGGAATTATTTTTTATAACAAGTTTCTGCAACTCTTCGGTAGTATTGAAAGCACTAAACTCCTAAAAAATTTTTGCAGAATTTCTTAGTTGGACAAGCCTTTTATGATGTGAATGAGTACTTATCAATGTAAATTTTAAATAGTGATTTAGTGTTATTGTTAATATTTTGTGCTTGTCTAGTTTTAGGATAATTTTAATGTTCATTTTAATACGTAATAGATTAGGACCTTTTATTTTATTTATTTTACTTATATTAATTTATATTATGACAAGTCCGATAAGCTGTGGCTACATAGCTTGAGTGATGAATAAAGATGACTTTACTTTACTTTACTTTACTTTATTTCTGTCTAAAAAAGTAACATTAGAGTATAAATATCGAATTTCTATCTAAAATATAAATACTGAATTCCTATCTAATGTCAGTATGCTACCAAATAGAAAAACCATTGCGGAAATTGCTCAGGAAATAACATTTCTTTGTACAGGGTTATCCATAATAGATAGGTAGTCTTGATATTGAAATAAATTCTATATGAGATAAGTCGGTACGTTTTTTTTTATATTATTATCTTTTATGACCTTTGGGATTTGTATCAACATATTATTGAGTAGGCACCTGTTACAAAGCTAGGAAAAATTGATTTTTGTAAAAGATCATTTTTCTAATAAAGCATCATTAGGTTTAAAGACATAATTTACTGTTTAGGTTTAATAATTCTTATGAATTATTCAGTTTAACAACGACTTTCTTGCGTGAGAACTTAAAGAGTAACTTAATAGAAGAAGATGAAGCGACAGTACATACCGCTAAAAACTCTAAAAGAGTTCTGCAGAAGTGTCATGAATCATTTCTTGTCAAATCTTGAAAAGTGCATTAAAGTTAATGGCACTTACTTAAAAGACATACATCAAATTTTCACGACATACCGCGTTGAACATTGTTAGGACAGTTAACATACCGGTTTATTTTCGCGAGAAGCGGTAACGTAGGGGAAGGTGTTCTGACATCAGTATCTACGTCATTACTTTGTACCCAGTATCTACCGCTATCGCCACTAGTCAGGAGGAGCGTTAATAATGGTTATGTCAAATTTAAATTTAAAATAATGGAGAATTCGCGGCTTTTTTATTGTTTTGGTTCTTGTGATGTTTTTTTGCTATGGTTTAACAACTATTTGGATTGCAGATTTTTTCGGTTTAATAGTTAATTCCCGAATGGATGAATTAATGCAATTATATTTAAATCATAAAGGAAACATTTACTTGTTATAGTTGACTTGGAAACAGCTAATATCTTGCTATCATTTTCATTTAGTATGGCGCACAGCGAGTAGTTCGTGTTTAAATCGCTCCTGAAAAATAACCATTTAAAGTGCGAAAAAGTGCCGTATAAACTAGGATTTTGTTGTGTATCGATATAATATAATACTGTGGTTCTTCTGATTAATCCAAAATGCCGCCAAAAGGAAACACTGATATGAAATCAGTAATCAAAGAAGCCATAAAAGAATTGCTAAATGACGACGATTTTATCAATAAATTGTTAAAGAAGGTCACAGATAGCTTGGAAATCCTACAAAAAACAGTACAAAAACAAGGTACGTACATCGATCAGCTGGAAGGGCGTATCGAGAGTTTGCAGCAGGCAACAAAAATAAACAATGTATGCATATTATACAATTTAGACGAGGAGATGGGCGAGAACCTTAGGCAAAAAGTATCTGAATTGTTTATAGGAAAAATGGGAGTACAAATAACAAAAGAAGATATTGTTAAATGCTACAGGGTTGGACAGAATAATGAAAAGTCAAGACCTGTTATTGTAAAAATGGAGCAGTACCAACAAAAAATACAGATTTTTAAAAATTGTGCCAAATTGAAGGGAACTAAAATTGGGATCGCCGAAGACCTAAACAAAAATAGAATTAGTGTGTATAAACAAGCCATTGAGATGCATGACAGAAAGTCCGTTTTCACCAGATATGGGAATGTATTTTTGAAAAAGAACAATAAAATAACTAAAATTAATGGAAGTGATGATTTAGTAGATACTTAACTATTAGAAGTGTACTTTTTTAGCAACATGAATAAATTATCCTTTTTTAAAATACAAATTTTAGTTACACTGGAGTGAGATGAATAATCGTAGAATTGTCTATTTTATTTTTTACCATATTACATAATAATAAAAAAAATATTTTTAGGAAATATTTAAATAGGAAAAATATTAAGCATAATTTTTGAATCAATTTATTAGGAAATGATACTGGATTATTTGAAGGAAGTGGAAGAGTATGGCACACTGGAAACAGAGGTATATGAAAGCTTTGATCAGGTACAATATTTTTCACCTAAATTTGACAATCTAAATATTGTTCACTTTAACATCCGCAGCTTACAAAAAAACTATGATGAACTAATGATATATCTAAATCTTATTGAAATTAATACTATAAGTGTCATCATACTGTCAGAAACATTTAATTTGGAAAATGTTAATAATTACAGAATTAATGGATTTAACAGTTACTATAATGAATCGTTTTATAACAAAAACGACGGCATAATAATTTATATTAAAGAAAATATAGTAGTAAAGATAAAATATATAAACTAAATGGAGACAAATGTTTTAAGATGTAATTTTAAGATAGCGAATGAAACATATGGCATTACAGCATGTTACAGACCACCAGCAACAAACCTTAAACTTTTTTGATGATATTAATAACTATTTCACTAACTAAATATGTGTGAGACGGAATGTTCGTAGGGACCTAAATATTAATATTTTAAATCAACTCGATAATGAAGTTAATCAATACCTGAATATTTTGGCTGAAAGGGGTTTTTTCTCTTGTATTAACAAACCTACCAGGGAGACTGAAATCTCCTCCACTATTATTGACCATATATTTATTAAAACTAAAAAATGAAAATAACCTAAATTAATAAAACCCATGATAATACAAACCTGTTTAACTGACCACTACACTATCGGTATATCTCTACAAAACGTGAATACAAATAGCAACAAGGCAATAATTCATTATAAAAATAATAGATCACAATAAATTAAAGAACTTATTGGAAAAAGAGTCGTGGCGAGAAATAACAAATTGTAATGATGTTAAGACGACTTACCATGAATTTATTTATAAATTGTCTAATTATATAACTAACTGTACATATACACAAAAAATTAAGAGTCATAACAGAAAAAGAAAACCGTGGATAACGGAGGGAATTATGCGCTCTATCAAACATAGAGATCAGATGAAAAACAGCTAAATAAAAACCCTACAGATGTATTATTAACCGAATATAAATCATATAGAAACTCATTAACAAAACTTATTAAAATAACTAAAAATACCTACTATAAAAGTAAGATTTCAGAAGCAAATAATAACTATAAAAGAATATGGCAGATCATGAATGAAATAACCGGTACAAATAATAATAAAACAAAAAAAGTTTACGTATACTTAATGAAGAGAGGATGGTGACTGAAGAATCTGATGTTGCCGATTTGTTCAACAATTTTTTTGTAAATGTTGGAAATGAAATTCAATCAGAAATTCCACCAAACTTGCAAAATAGGCTTGACCCTAACATTAAATCATTAAATTCAATATTCTTAAGACCTTTAACTGAAAATGAACTGATTGACCACATTAAGTCTCTAAAAAAATATTCTTCTCCAGGAGCAGATGGTATAACAGTTTCTTTTATTCAACAAATGCATAGTTTCCTTTTAAAACCCCTATTGCACATAATTAATATCTGCTTTGAATCATGTGATATACCCGATGACTGGAAAATATCTTTGGTCACTCCAGTATTTAAGAGTGGTGATTTGACAAGTCTCACAAACTATAGACCTATCTCAATAATTAACAACTTTGCAAAACTTTTTGAAAAATGCTTAAAACAACGTTTGGTCGAATTTTTAGAGCAAGAAAATCTTTTATATCCTAAACAATTTGGATTTCGAAATAGAAAAAATACTGAAGACGCCGTTTTTGAGCTAACAAACACCATTTATAATGAGATTCAGAAAGGTAAAAAAACATTAGCAGTTTTCTTAGATCTTAGGAAAGCTTTTGACACTGTAGCACATGACATTCTTTTCGAAAGGCTGGAAGAAATTGGTATACGTGGTGGACCATTGCTTCTCCTAATGAATTATCTAACAAATCGCCAACAAAAGGTCAAAATAAATGATACTATCAGTAAAAGTGCCACAATAACAACGGGGGTACCACAGGGGACTGTACTGGGTCCCATGTATACTCTTCTTGGTGTACATTAACAAAATTGGTAGTATTTTAAAGGACTGCAGTGTCATCTCGTATGCTGATGACACTGCGCTCTTATTCACTGGTGAAACATGGGAGCAAGTAAATGACCGAGCAGAGAGGGGACTCAGTACAGTACACCAGTGGTTAAACATAAGCAAACTGAGTGTTAATTTTGATAAAACCCATTTTATGACTTTCTCCGCCACAACTGTTGACCAACCTCTAAATAATTTCTTGACAATTCACTCTCTGAACTGTAAAAACAATGATCCTAACTGTAACTGCTTTAAAATTAAACGAACTGATAAAATTAAGTATCTAGGAGTGATTGTTGATCAGCATCTCAGATGGAGCAAACATGTTATAAATTTAAGCTCAAAAATAAGAAAATGTACTACAAATTTTTTCAATTAAGAGATATCTTAAATAAAGAATGTTGTTGTTGTATGGTTCAGTGGTGGAGTCTATTTTGATACTGCATTATTATCTGGGAGGCTTGTCTAATTCATATCTCAAAATTCTGGCAACATGTCAAAACTCTATCTTAAAAATTCTCAGTCATAAGTCCCGCAGATATTCAACCTCTTCTTTATACATTGAAAATGACACCCTTAATATTAGAAATCTTTATGCACTATCTTGTCTTAACTATATGACTAAGATACGTCATCTATATTCTTTTGTATCACATAGTTATCAAACACGAACGATCGCTAACGATAACATCTGTATGCCTATGTTTCAAAGTTCTTTTTGTCGTAGATTTATTACTTATTATGCTCCAAAAATGTTCAATATGCTGCCATTAAACATAAAAAATTTAATTTTCCAAAATAATAGAACACTTCGAAAAAAACTCAAATATTTTATGCATCAAAATAAAGATTACTTCAATTTAATTTTTTCTTAATGTTTTATAAACAAAATTTTCTTTTTATTTATTTTTTTTTCGGTTTTTTGTACTTATTGTTAAACTTATATATTATGTATATATAAAACACGAAAAAGACCAAGCTGTTTCTAGTGTGCTGCACTCGACCACATTGTATTGCTACCTGGTGCCATCACTATATTGGGCGGATTCAGTGCATACAAGTTGTTTCATCAATTTAGGCCTGTTTCCCCCCTCAAGATTAATAAAACAAAAAAACATAAAATTAGTTTTAGATGATTACTGTTATACTAGATTACAAAATAATACTTGAGTATGTAAAAATAATAGAATTTGTAACTTTTGTAATATATTATGTTTATGTTTATGTTTATCTTATTAAATGAAAAATGTGGTTTATATATTATCTATTCGACTTATTTCTTAACTCTCCAAAGACCTTTCATTTAAATTTAAACTTAAAAGTGTATTAAACGATTAGTATGTAAGTTGACATACGTAAACCGTTTCGTTTTTGCGAGGATAGGCGGGTTAAACACGGTTAGAATGGTGGGGGAAAGAACTGCTATCAACCAGTAGTTAAAAACGGTAAGTCGCGAAAATATCCTTATAATTTTTAAATATTTGGATAAGTCATATGTTATAGTAAATTCCAAAGAGTGAATTGTAATTAAGTGTAATAAAAGGTTAGTTTTATAAAGTTTTAACAATTTTACTGAGCAATTAAAATGGGTAATCTATTATGAGGAACACTGTATAAGCAAAAAAAAACTTACCTGTTGAGTAAACCTTCTAGTAAAGAATGGTATAAAATACTTCAGATCATACTTAGCAAAGCCCTTTATTCGATCAGATACAAATGATACCTCCATTTCTCCTTCAGTTGTTTCAGATAAATGTTCTGAGTCTAGTGCTTGCCCCCACTCTCTGGTCTTGCTTAAAGTAACCTCTCGGTCTTTCTTTCTCTTCTTTAGACGGCGGGAAGGATTTTTAGTCGCTTGCATGAATTTTAAAAGAGGCATTGTTGAGCCTCCAAAGAAAAGAGTTGTAAATAAGACAATTATTAAAGTAGTTGTGATGATAACATGTCTCGTTTCATCACTAAAATTTAAGTGAAGGGACAAAGCATAGGAAATAGCTCCTCTTAATCCACTAAACCACATGATAAACATCATTTTCTTGGTGATTTGATGTTCTCTAAATCTATTTACTAGAATGGCTAAAGGAAAAATATTACAAGCTCTTCCAAGAAGGCACAGAATAATACTCCATACAATTAGAGCTGGTTCAACTCGGTGCTTAAAGCTAAACAGCGCCAAGCCTAAATATGCAAAAACACAAGTTTCAGCAATAAAAGCCAAGGTGCGCAATGTTTGTTGCATAGTTATCTGTGTAACTGTAGAAAGATTAAAGTGAGTATAATGAGACATAACAATGCCACAGAATAAAATGGCCATAATTCCAGAGAGATGTATACCCTCAGCTAGTACATAAGGTGCATATGTAAAAACTAACATCATTCCAAACTCCAAGGACGGATTTTTCCGAAGGTCAACATGTTTTAATAATAAAGCACTTACAAGAGCAAAAAGAACTCCTAAACCTGCTGATGCAAAAAACATCAAACAAAACCTTTGGATTCCTAAAACAATGGCTTCACCAGTACTCATAAGAGGGTTATTTGATTCCAGTGCTGCAGTAGTTAAAACAATAGCTATAGCATCATTTAAAATACTTTCTCCAAAAACTAACATGTTTAAAACTGGGTCTACATTTAACGCATGGAATATTGCAACGGTAGCTACTGGATCGACAGCAGATATAAGTGATCCAAATGCAAAGGATTCTACAAAACTTAACTTATATACCACATCAGCAAGACCTAGAAAGTATATACCAAATCCAATGACAAAGGCGGATATTGTAGTCCCTAAAATGGCAAAAACCAAAATAGAACCAATATTTTGGAAGAAGTTACCTTTATGCAAATTGTATCCAGACTCAAATATAATAGGAGGAAGTAAAATCAGGAAAAAAGCAGTAGGTGAAAATGCCTCCTCTTTTCTCCAATTACTTATGTTTCTATTTGAAAGCGCACTCATAGTAAATCCTATGAGTGCTCCTAAAAATACAATAACAATGCTCTCAGGAACATACTGAAAGCCAGTTTGGAGCATGAGATGAATAAGCAATATTCCTATTGCAAGAACACATAGTAGAAAGAAAATCGCCATGGAACTGTTATGTTCATCTTCTGCCGCTTCTTTATCTGGCAGCACAGGATCAACAGACTGAATTGTTGATGTTACATTAATTTGTGTCGCATTCACCTCAGAGGAAATTGCTGTGTTATTCGAATCCGCTCCTTTCACGTCAATATTCCTAAGTAATACAGTAGGAGCTGTAGATACTGGTGCAGATACATTTTGACCAGCTTGCTGATTAGCAGTATCGTTTCTATTAACAGATTTCTCTGTGCTTACACTGGCGTCAACAGGCAAACTTTTTGATGTTAAATTGTTACTGATTACAGGGTTCAACTGCTGTGTGCCATTTACGTTAAGAGTACCATTGGCGTTTTGCAATGATGCAATATTCCAGAATAAAACGAAACAAAAGATGGTAAAACCAATGAACTGTCTTCTTTCCATTGCTCACACAATTATTTAAGCACAGATCTATTACACTAATAATTTTGTATCCCAATATTGATCTTCATCATAAAAATAATGTAAATTATCTGGAAATTAGACGAATTAGCAAATAGTTTAGAATGGAATATTTCGATTTCCAGTATCACTTCGTATGTCACTACATGTCAGATTTGACGTCTATTTAAAAGCCTTTCCAAGCGAATAGATGGTATAAACCGCCCGGTAAGGATTACCAAGTCTGACGTCGACGGGAGGGGGAGCTTAGCGGTGTGAAGTTAAAAAAAAGTTGCAGAAAACCAAATTTTGAAACGTCCATGGGCGGAGATGTTTAATAACATAATTAACCTTTTGATAATTTTTAATAGAAACAAAATTCAAAAAAAATGTTTTTGTAAACTAAAATAATCGTGTTTTATATGGGACATTACGGGGTAAATAATTTGTAAAAAAAAATATAAGACAATTTTTAGAATGTTTTTCCTTTTTTGGAACCCCCCTTTATACCCAAACCCCACTAAAAGACCGGTACAATAACTTTTCAATATTGCTTATGAGGCCTTTTTTAAAATAATTTGTTAAAAAATTTTAAAAAATTTTGCTTTTCTAAAAACTGGGGTTTTTAAAATAAAATGTTTTTTTTTTAAATTTTTATTCCCCCCTTATACCCCGGCCCCCCCAATAGACCGGTAAAATAACTTTTTTAAAATTGTTTATGGTGACGTTTTTTTTAAAAATTTGTAAAAAAAATATCAAGACAATTTTTTTCAATTTTAAAATTTAAGGGATTTCAAAAATATTTTCCCTTTATTTTGCCGGATAACCCCCAAAACCCCCCTTTTTAAAAGGGGGAAAAAAACTTTTTTTAAAATTGCTTAAGGGGGGGTTTTTTTAAAATTTGGGCCCCAAAAAGAAAATTTTGTTTTTGTAAAACTGGTTTTTAAAGGGAAAAATTTTTTCCTTTTTAATTTTTTCACCCCCGTTGATATTTTTACCCCTTAATGACCGGTAAGAAAACTTTTCAATTTGCTTATGGGGCCTTTTTTAAATAATTTGTAAAAAAAGAAAAATTTTTCACTAAAAAATTTTAAAGGGGGGTTTTAAAGTAGAATGTTTTTTAATTTTTTCACCCCCCTTGATTTGGGCCCCCAATGACCGGTTAAAAAATTTTTTAAAATTGCTTATGGTGAGTTTTTTTTAAAATTTGTAAAAATTTTAAACAATTTTGCTTACTAAAATTTAACTGGGATTTAAAAAAATGTTTTTTTCCTTTTTTTTTAAACCCCCGTTAGCCCATACCCCCTAATAAAAAAATAACCCCAAATTGCTTATGGGGCCCCAAATAATTTGTAAAAAAAATATCAAAAAATTTCTTCCAAAAAATTTTAATGGGATTTTTTTAAAAGAATGTTTTCCTTTTTTTACTTTTCGTTTTTACCCATATCCCTCTAATAAGGGGCCCGGAAAATAACTTTTTAAATTGCTTATGGGGACTTTTTTAAAAATTTGTAAAAAAAATATCAAAACAATTTTGCTTCAGTAAAAAAATTTTAATGGGTTTTTTAAATAGAATGTTTTTTATTTTTACACCCCCGTTATCCCCACCCCCAATAACTAAAATTTTTAAATATTGCTTGGGGTTTTTTAAATAATTTGTAAAAAAACCCAGTTAAATTTTAGTAAGAAAATTTTTACACATTTATTTACAAATTATTTAAAATACGTGACCCTAACAAAATATTGAAAAGATTTTACCGGGTTGATAAGGTTCTGAAAACTAAACTTGTAAAATAAAGGAAAAATTCTAACTTTAAAACCCCATTAAAAAATTTTATAAAGCAAAATTGTCAAATTTTTTAAAAAAATTATTTAAAAAAGCGTCCCATAAAATATTGAAAATTAAATTTTTCCGGTCTATTAGGGGGGTATGGGGATCAACGGGGGTGTCAAAATTTTTAAAGAAGAAAAAACAAAATTCCCCACTTTAAAACCCAAGTTAAATTTTTAGTGGAAGCAAAATTGTCTTGATATTAAAAATTTTTTTTAAAATTTTTTTTAAAAAGTTCGTTTTTTAAAAAAATAAGCAATATTGAAAATTATTTTCCTCATTGGTGTATGGGTTAAGGGGTGTCAAAAAAAAAAAAAAACATTCTCTTTAAAATCCCAGTTAAAATTTTTAAAAAAATTTCTTGTTATTTTTTTTTAAAATTATTTAAAAGCGTCAAAATAAGCAATATTGAAAAGTTTTTTTAAAGGTTATTGAGGGGTATGGGTATCAAGAGGGGTGTCAAAATAAAGGAAAACATTCTACTTTAAAATCCCAGTTAAATTTTAGTGAAGCAAAATTGTCTTATACATTTTTTACCAATTTTTTTAAAAAAAAGCCCCATAAGGAATATTGAAAAGTTATTTTACCGGTCTATTAAGGGGTAGGGTATAAAGGGTATCAAAAAAAAGGGGAAAAACTTTCTACTTTAAAATTCCAGTTAAATTTTAGTAAAGCAAAATTTTTCTTGATATATTTTTTTTCAAATTATTTAAAAAAGCGTCACCATAAGAATATTGAAAAGTTATTTTATTTCTATTAGAGGGGGGGTATCAACGAAGGTGTCAAAATTAAGGAAAACATTCTACTTTGAAATCCCTGTTAAATTTTAGTGAAGCAAAATTGTCTTGATACATTTTTTTCAAATTATTTAAAAAAAGGCCCCATAAGCAATATTGAAAAGTTTTCTTACCGGTCTATTAGAGGGGTATGAGTATCAACGGGGGTGTCAAAATTAAGGAAAAACATTTTACTTTAAAATCCCAGTTAAATTTTACTGAAGCAAAATTGTCTTGATACATTTTGACAAATAATTTAAAAAAGACCCCATAAGCAATATTGAAAAGTTATTTTACCGGTCTATTAGAGGGGTATGGGTATCAACGGGGGTGTCAAAATAAAGGTAAAACATTCTACTTTAAAATCCCAGTTAAATTTTACTGAAGCAAAATTGTCTTGATATATTTTTTTTACAAATTATTTAAATAGCGTCACCATAAGCAATATTGAAAAGTTATTTTACCTCATTAAAAGGGGTATGGGTATCAAGGGGGGGTGTCAAAAATAAAGGGAAAACATTCTACTTTAAAATCCCGTTAAATTTTAGTGAAGCAAAATTGTCTTGTTAATTTTTTAAATTATTTAAAAAAGGCCCCATAAGGAATATTGAAAAGTTTTTTACCGGTCTATTAGAGGGGTATGAGTATCAACAGGGGTGTCAAAATAAAGGGAAAACATTCTCTTTAAAATCCCAGTTAAATTTTAGTGAAGCAAAATTGTCTTGATACATTTTTTATAAATTATTTAAAAAAACGCCCCAAAAACAATATTGAAAAGTTATTTTAGGTCTATTAGAGGGGTAATGGTATCAACAGGGGTGTCAAAATAAAGGGAAAACATTCTACGTTAAAATCCCAGTTAAATTTTAGTAAAGCAAAATTATCTTGATATATTTTTTTTACAAATTATTTAAAAAACGTCACCATAAGCAATATTGAAAAGTTATTTTACCGGTCTATTAGAGGGGTCCGGGTATCAACGGGGGTGTCAAAATTAAGGAGAAACATTCTTCTTTAAAATCCCAGTTAAATTTTAGTGAAGCAAAATTGTCTTGATACATTTTTTACAAATTATTTAAAAAAAGGCCCCATAAGCAATATTGAAAAGTTATTTTACCGGTCTATTAGAGGGGTATGGGTATCAACGGGGGTGTAAAAATAAAGGGAAAACATTCTACTTTAAAATACCAGTTAAATTTTAGTGAAGCAAAATTGTCTTGATACATATTTTACAAATTATTTTAAAAAAGGCCCCATAAGCAAAATTGAAAAGTTATTTTACCACTCTATTAGAGGGGTATAGGCCCAGAATACTGATCCACACAGAAGCGACACGGACGAATTTTGATGGTCTAGTAATTATGGTTGCATATACTACGTCGTCCATTACCGAATATGTTTAAAGTCCAATTGAAGTTCTTACTGACAAAACAAAATAATTGTTTACGTTCGACGACGAACTTAATTTTATTATGTTTTTAAGTTTTTGATAAATAAAAATATTACCCACAAAATAATGACTAACAAAAGCAGTGGATATTATTGTAATATTTATTCTTGTAATTCTCGTGCGGATCAAGAAATATCACACTTTGCTTTTCCAAAACATGAATCTAGGTTTTTGGACGAATACTAAATTCAAAAAAAGCAATATAAATTATTAAATTTTACGTCTTTTTAACTCCTTTTTTTTAAATTTAGGTATATAGAATTTTTAAATGTAAAAATTATTTAAAAAATTTATTAAATATTAAATTTATTAAAAACTTTCAAGTTTGATTAGTAAGATTAGTAATTAAAATTCAACTTTAAGGGACCAACGATTTTGTTTTAGATGTGTAATTGGGGCAAAGGTTTGCAATAAAGAAGACTTGTTCGACAAGGGGCCTGCCATTTTACATAAATACCTAAAATATTAAAAATTTGAAGATAAGTACATAAATAAAGGTGCTCAAGGTAGTAAAATGTATTTCCCAAGCTGTCACAACTTTGTTTAGCCATTTGGAAAAGATTTTGCTTATGAAACAAAACAAATCTGATGCCACTTGGTAAGAAAACTTCAATCCAATCGAAAGGTTGAATGACCTTAATTTTAAATTGTTTATGTTGTCTAAAACATACTTGATAATTGTTGAAAAAAAAACTAAGGCTTTATTTTTGTAAACAATTTAAATTTGCTAAAACTTTTTAGTAGTTTTTTAAAAACTTTATAGATAGAATGGAAAAATAAAAAATGTAAAATTGACATTTTTCATCTAGCCGAATTTGGTTCCAGAGGAAAACAACTTTCTTTTTAGATGTATCGGAATTGTAGTACGAGCCCTAGTATGTGAGAAAAATAATATGTGGGTTTAATCCCCTTTAATTAATTTAACTAAGGGCATTGTTAAATGGTCATATTTTAAAAAGATTTTAAACCATTGTTAAATATAACTGATATAAAAAGTGCCGTTAAATAAAAGTCCTTTCTTATTACAAGAAACCATTCGAATTCTAGCTAGGCTTTGATAATATTTTTAGGGCCTATTTTTAACCATTTCTTTTTTGGGTTTCAAATCCTAAAAAGGGTGCATGTAAGTGTAAGTGGTACCCTAAATAAAATTAATTTTGGTATGTGACAAATACTGTATTAAAATTTTTGTTTAAAATAAAAAAAGTAAAAGTATTTGGTATTTGAGAAAAGTTTTAAGG
>JAHBCN010003791.1:0-71087 GCA_019359885.1 Listronotus oregonensis | reverse complement strand
CCCGGTTTTTACGTTTGGTTTTAACTTAGCCTTCGTGGACTGCCCCAAGGTAAAAAAAAAAAATAATAATAATTTGTGCCAAAGATATTAGTTGTACTAAAACCATTTAACAGTCTAACACCTTAAGGACACAAAATTTTGTTTTGATAAAGTAATAATTACAAATGTAAAGAGTGAATTTTTAAAAAGTAATATTTTACAAATGACAAGAACACACCAAATGTTTAAAATGGCCAATATTTAAACCAATAAAATGAAATATTTTAAAAACTAGTCGTAATATTAGACCTCTTTAGCTATATGAAAATTTTACTGCAAAATAGTTTTTTGAGCTGTTACAAGACCTAATTTTACTGTGAATTGTTTCGCCCTCAAAAATCAGGATCATAATTTCGCAACTTTTGTTTAATATTTAAATAAAGCTTTCAATACTTATGGTAATAACCTAACAATGAGTTGTATTAAACACATAGCACAAGAAAAAGAAACAAAAGTAGTAGGGCACAGCAAAAATTATAAAGTTTCTTTTTTTTATATTTTTAATTAAACAGGCACCATGAAACGTATTAAAAAAACCTAAACCCTCCCTGATGTTTTAAAAAATTTACCCAATATTCGCATTCACCTATCGTCTTAAGGGCGGGTGGCCTAATAAATTGCCTTATTTAAAATTCCCCCAAATTGGGATCGGCTTTGTTTTAATAAAACCAGCCTCATATTGTTTTCAAATCTCGGGATTTTATTAAATAAATCCCACGATTTTTTCGTAAATGTAAAACTTCTGAATGGTAAGCTCGTTTCCTTTTTATTCAGTTGTAGTGTTTTAAAAAAAGAGCGTGGGAAAATTTTTAAAAATGATTTTGGGAATTTTTTTTCTACGTTTTCCATTTTTTTTTTTCAATATGCTTTTTTTTTTTTTTAAAAATTTTTTCGTTAACAGTTGGGTTTTGGTTATTTTTTGGGGGTGGTTTAAAACCCCCCCTTTTTCCAAATTACTATTGGTTTTTCCCCTTTTTTAAATTTTCCCAAAATGATCGGATTTTAAAAGGGTTTTTCGCGGGTCCCCCTTAAGAAGATTCAAACTGGGGAATTAACCTTCCCCGGTTGTCTTTAGGCGCATTCTAATTATATCCGGTTGGGTTTTTTTTTTTCCGCGAATGGCGCTTTTTTTAATCAATTTCTCCAAACTGACTGTTTAAAAATTTACTTTCCCAAAGGGGTTTTTTTAATTAATTTTTTAAATTTTTTTTTTTGTTTTTTTTTTCTTTTGGGGCCGGCCCAAAAGGGGAAAAAAATACCTAGTCATAAAAAATGGAAAAACCCCGTAGTAACTAATATTAGTCCCTTATTTGAAAAAGGGTCTAAATTTGAAATAAATAAACTTACTATTTCTATCTTTAAAACCCCAAACTATATTAGTGCTTTAAAACCCCACAATCAAGATAAACTAAACTAAAATCAAAAGAAAATTAAGAACTTTAAGTAACGGTTTTTTGTATGGATCGATTTATACTTCCAATTAAATTAAATGGAAATTTAAAGGGTTTAAATTTTAATAAAAAAATTTTTTTAAGGTTCACCTCAAACCAAAAACCCCAGCAAACAGGTGACGGGAATGTTGATTTGCGCATGAACAGCAGAACCGAATTTTAAAATCCCATCAAAATTCGGGGTTTTAAGAACCGATTCTGAATCAGTAACGAACCAATCCGATGTTATCCGCGAACGCTGAACTTTCTAAAAATTGTTTTTTTCCCCAAAAAACGGGTTTTTTGCGCATGCAATTACCCCCTGAACCGGTTCGGAATTGGACCCGCAAAAAGCTAATGAATCCTTTACCAGATTGTGAAGGGTTTTTTCCCATCTCCTCTTACTCGTGTCGCTACTGGACACAACACAATATGTGTTGTGATGTGTTCTGGTGTCCTGTCTCCTGGGGGAGTATGACGAGCAGACGATTAAATCCGTAAGCCCTCCTCTCGGTCTAGTGACGGGGGTGGCCGGTCCTTGTTACAGGAACCAATGTTCTTTCTGAGACCGCATCTTCGGCCTTACCCTACGAAAACGGTCCTATCCGCTTTTTGATTAACCCTGGGTATCCTTTTTTTCTATAAAGGCGGTTTTTCCCCGCCTTCTGTTTGGATTGGGATCCCTTCCTAAACCTGTTTTTTGTTCGGATGGATTGCCCTTCCCCTGAAACAGGCGCCGGTGACTTCAGGGGCCCCAGGGATTACCCGTTTCGGTCGGCACCTTTGTCGTTTGACCTTAAGTACCCTCAAAACGGTTTATCCGTTTCGGTCGCCCTTTGCCTTTTTTCCTATGAAAAGCGTTTTCCCCTTTTCTGTTAGCCTGGGGAAGTTTAGTCCCCGGCAGAGCCCCATTAGATACTCAAAGGGTAAACCATCTCAGGCCCATTGCAGACACCTTTTTAAAAGGGACAGGATGCCATTCACTCATCAGCACGGTATGCTAACAACAGCGGCCTTGTGTTCATCTTTTAGCTTCGGATTCCGTTTCATCGGTGGCAACAAAAGTTGCCGATAACCAGCAACTCTAGCGCATGTTCCAAAAGATCCTACTGGGCCCAACCACGACAACGACGTGTGAACACAGCGGTTGGGCATCGTTAACAGTTAGACATCAGACATTATTTGTCAATAATCTACTAACTGACCAAAAAAGAAATATAGTTAAAAAAACAATGATACTTTATCGCTCTAAATGCTGGTTTAGCGAAAATCTTTGGGCATCCCACACTTTTTATTAACTTCCAAAAATGAATTATTATCACTTTAAGTCATTGGTTATAATCTGAACGATTGCCAATGTTTTATTAGCTTAAAAAAAATAATCTATTTTATACGAAAACTTTTAAAAAGTTCTTATTTGCTTCACATTAAAATTATTAAAGTACTATAGAAAAAAGCATGCAAGGCTATTGAGTAATATACATAATGTTTTTTAGACTAAGCAGAATTTTATATATTAAAATATAAAAAAATAAAGTTAAACATTAATTTTAATAGACAAATTCACTTTTAAATGTTGCTTTATAGATTTTGCGTTTCTCGTTATTGAGGTAGTATATTTACTATCATGATTAATATACCTGTGAAGGTACACAACAACAAAGTATATTTTAAATTGATGAAATGTTTTTTAACATTTCGTCCTTCAAAAAGTCAGGATTATATGGAATTTCTTTATAATATTAAGTTTAAACAAAATTTGAACTTGACATTAATATCTGTTTTAAATTCCACAGAAAGTTATGCAGTCTAGCATGATAAAAGGACACCTTTTTTCTGTCAACACTAACATTATTTTTTCAAAAATGCAATTTTATGTTCATGTTCTAAATTTTTCTCTTCTTAACGAATAATTTATTTGACCAATTTACCTGACCAATTATAAGGTATTTTTCAGTGAAATACTTGCTTTCTTATACTATTTTTATCAGAATATTTGCTTTCTTCTTTTTTTTTGTGGCAATATTAAAATTGGGACTGGAAAAATTTAACATAAATAAGATAAAGTTAAAATATTTTTTACCATTAGAAGTAAACACGATTAGTACATTATTTTAAAGAATTAACATGATTAAAAGTCCCAGAAAGTAGCCAATTAACAACTGCTGTAAAAGCCTAAAACATACGTAATGCATTACGATACCTGTTTTCATAGCAGTTATCCTACTTTAGATATTTCCAAACAACAAAGTAATAAAAATAATTTTTCTAAATATACTTATAAAAAGTAAGTTAACTAACTTTTAGTTAGTCAGTTTTGTTACTCACTTATACATAATTGTAAGATGGATAAAGTAGATTTTTAAAGTTTTGCCAAAAGTAGCAAAAAAATTACCTTTATGGTAGGTGGCTTAAACTTCGTACATAGAGATAAAACTGCAGCAAAAATAACTTTCATAAGTTTCTTAGACTTTCTCAAAAAAACAAATGCCAATCTTTTTAGTTAAGAGATATAATCTATAATTTGTTAATTTTGATGTTAAAAGGGCCAGTACAGGTAATATAAGATATTGGACTAAGGTCTTGTACGACTTTTGGATTGATTTAATTAAGTAAACTTGGAATTAAGCAAAATTTATTATTTGGTAAGATCTATTATACTAAAGTATGCCAAAACCATTTTTAAAATGTTATTTTAAACTGGCCAAACATGTATTGGCAAACTGCGGAGTGTATGGTGATGACAGCTAAATCGATTGCAGCGTTCGCTGTGGTCAAATTTTTATTTAATGGGGTTTGATTTAAATGTAAACAATTAGATAAAATATTAAAAATGAAGCCTAATAGTTGTTGAGTAGTTAAATGTGAGAATACTGGCAAAAATAGTAACTGCAAATTTTATACATTTGCGGGACTTAAAACGATGGCTTACATGTCGTGGTTTACCCTTGTCAGGTAATAAAAAAGTGTTAGTTGATTCATAAATAACCTGCAAATTTGTAGGTTTTCTTTGCTTTTTTCAGTACGATGCTTTAATGGCTCTGTATTTATCACGATAGTTTAGCAGCACGAAGGTCCCAAGTTCGATTCTACAAAACTCCAAGAACTTTTTTTATTAAAAACAGACACTTTCTGTACTTACTTTTAAGCTTTAAAATCGTTTATTCACTATTGATATTGCACTTAACTTTTACAGTGTTAACCAGGTTTATATATATTTATTTACGAAAAATAAATACATTTCATAAGTAATCTTACACCTCTCCCACGGCTTTAAAGCCTGATTTTATGCAGCTGTCAGATGTCGTTCTTATCGCGCACCGTGTCAATAGTATTAGGGGCTTATACACACACACTTTACTTATAATAAAAGTCCTACAAAACTTTTAACATCAATTTTGCTTGATTCAAATTCAAAACTAACTGCCCCAAGATGGCCTGAGCTCGTGCAGTTCCAAGCAGCAGAACACTAAAGTCCAAAACCATAATATGCTAAGATCAGTCAGCAACTACGTTTCAATAAGAATGTTTAACAAAACTGTCTAGACTTCCAAGAAAAGCCTAAGGAAGTAGTCTTAAGAAAAAAGAAAGAAACCAGTGTGCTGTAATAAAAAAAGACTTGTTATAAGATAAGCCCAAAACGGCTTTTAGAGAAATTATTTAATTCTTTAAGAAATATTACTTTATTAAATGATAAAAATGTTTTATGAAATTCAAAAATTTAGGTTATTTAGAAATAAACATAATGCTTACCTTCTATAGATAACTTATCTTAAACTAGAAGATCACAGATTCATTTTTACTTTTAGTCTAACAAATTAGTTTCTGGGCTTTTAAGTTGCAAAAATTACCAAATAACAAGAGTTTTGTGGCTTAATTACCTCTGCTACCTGAAAAAAGAGGATAATGAAGCAATATTATATAAACCAAGTTTATGTCTAAAAAAATAAAAATACACTATATACAAGAAAAATTTACTATAATAAACATCTTTTAAAACATATTTTTTATATTTTAAAGCAATCACTAAATTATCGATTATTTTAAAAACAAAACATAAACAATAAATTATTATATCAACTGTCAAGTTTGAACTGGCAGCAATTGATACAGTTTTTAAAAGTAAACCTTAAGAAGTAAAAATACTGCTTAAATTATTGCTTTACTAAATTTAGCAAAAACAATTATGTATTTCCTAATTTAAAATTAACTATTGCCAAAATTGAATAGTTTCAACCAATTACTTATACAATAGTCTGAAACCAAACATACTTGGTAGGGCAACCTATACAGCACCATCTATTTTGCCCGAACTGGAATCGGAAAGTATTTACACCATGGAAACTATTTAAACAATTAGATTCAATAAAATCTTAAGTGACTATTGGCTTCCTTAAAATTAAAAATAAATGACAAAGATTTTGAAGCATTGACTAATTGTCGTACATTATATTGTAACGGAAAAATAAAGAAACATTACAATAGCAAGGAAAGATTTCTTTCTGATGAATATATCATTAAATCGGGCTTACCAAAACCTACATTTTCTATTGATGAACCCATTCATTATTTTTCCCACCGACTCTTCATATATCATTAACATAAAATTTTGGGCTGGTATTATCGATTGCTTTCTTATTTATCATATTATGATCCAAACAACCCAGAGAAAAATATGTATTTAAAATGATTGCAAAAGACGTTTAAATGTTTCCGAAAAATTTGCTACCTTTACTTCAAAGGAAACTATGACATATACTTGATGGTGACTCATCCCATTTTGCCATTATAGTTCAGCAATAGTTACATAACGTGACCAATATCCGAACCAATGGATTGTAAAGGAAAATGATGAACGAGTGAAATATCCACAACGTTCTTAAAATTTGAATATGAATGACTTCTTGTCAGGTGCACTTATGGAAACAGTTTTAAAGAATTCAGTGAACTCTCGCCAAGATTTATAAACGTACAATTTTATTGAAAGTAATGTTATTGTTTATAATATTATAGGATCTGAATATTATATCAAAATAGTTAAGAGCATTGTCAATGTCTTTTATTGCAGAAGGTGGATTTGTTTAAATACACTCAACGGCACAAAATTTCACCATCTACAATTTTCAATTAAGTTGAATGATTTATAACTTTTTAACTTGAATTACGATTTTTAAGATTTTTTTATTAGTTTCTAGGTACTTTTATTGACATTGTTTTTTATCATTTTGGTGATACACACTTTTTGCTTAGGTAGTATTATACGTGGGTAAATGAAAACGTTGTATTTTGTCCTAACTTTAAAACACTGTGTAGAAAAATTGAGGCAGCTGATTTTGTTTAAAACTTCTTTATTTTATTTGTGAAGATATTTCTAAAATTTTGTTTTTTAAATTATTTGCTTATCCTTTTGCTTGTGAGAGCTGGGCAATGTTAAATAAATAAAACACTTATTCAAGGGTTCTTTTAATTAGAAAAAAATTAACGCACTAAAATTATTTAAAAACAGAAACAAACAATTTAATAGCGGGTATGTCCCCTGTCCCTCGCAGCGTGCCATGGAGAGTCAATTTTGGGGGTCAGTCTTAGGAATCGAATCCTAAGCAATGAAGTAAGGAGAAGGTCCGGTGTTGCGGATACCATAAGAAAAATCACTGTATTGAAATGAAACTGGGCTCGGCCCATCGCAAGGATGACATATAAATTAACGGACCAAAAGAATCATTGAATGGACACCGAGAAATGAGGCCTACCGAAGTATAAGACGCCCGCCAACAAGATGGACCGATGATATAAAACGCATCACACCGAATTGGATGCAGTGGGCGCAGTGCCGCTATGAGTGGAACAGATTACGAGAGGCTTTTGTCCAGCAGTGGACGCATTTGGGCTTATGATGATGATGTCTCCTTTTGCAGCAATGACTTTTCGCAATTTTCTTACCATCGAATGAAGAGGGTTTTTTATTTTTTTCTGGGAAAGAGTCTAATATACATCCGACTCTAATCCCATAAATGCTCAATCGGAGTGACATCTGGACTGCATATGGGCCTCTCATCTTAATACAACATCATTCGGATACTCATCTACCACTTTAGCAACGTGAGATCTAGCGTTATTGTACATTAATATTAATTGGTTCCCAATAAGAGGCGCAAATGGAACCACCACATATTGGAGAACGTATTTAATGTAATGATGGGGTATTAGAGCTCCACTTACCGTATTATCTAAGAAATACCTCCGAAAATATAAAAAATAACCATTTTAACAAAATCAGCTACTTTAATTTTTCCACAAGGTGTTTCAGAGTTAGGACAAAATACATCGTTTTTATTTACACACGTATAATACCACATAAGCAAAAAGTGGGTATTATCCGAATAAAAAAACAATGTAAATACATGTACCTATAAACTATTAAAAAAAACTTAGAAATCGGAATGCAAATAAAAAAGTTATAAATTATCAAATTCAATTAAAAATTTTTGGAGGCGAATTTTTGTACCGGGGAGTGTATTTTGTTTGTTAACCGGTTCTTTTACCTATTTTAGTCACAATAGTCTATTAAAAGTTGTTTGCATGTTGTCTATTGCATCTATTTCTAACAATGTAATAAATACCTTTAAATAAATATTAATTAAACTAATAAACAACCCTGTAAGTTGCAACCCTACCTTATTACTTCTCAAGGCACTTAAATTATGACCTAATTTTTTCAAATTGCTTCTCCGGTTGTCAACGTTTATGCTGATGATATTTTCTGTATTTTACGGGTAAAGTTTACATTTCATAAATAGCAATTCATTTAAAATTTCTGAAGTAAGGTACGTGAAAAATATGCATTTTATAAAAAAAAAATATATATATATATATATATATATATATATATATATATATATATATATATATATATATATATAATTTTTTTTTTTTTTTTTTTTTTTTTTTTTTTTTTTTTTTTTTTTTTTTTTTTTTTTTTTTTTTTTTTTTTTTTTTTTTTTTTTTTTTTTTTTTTTTTTTTTTTTTTTTTTTTTTTTTTTTTTTTTTTTTTTTTTTTTTTTTAGTTGAGATGATTAAAAAAATATTGTTGCCTAAAAAGCCTTGAAAAACCAATAAATTCTCTCCGGGGAATATGTCATAATCATTGTTTATCCACATTTAAAAAAAATTTAATAATTTAGATAATAAAAAATTTTTGCCCTGTTTAAGATTAAAGTTTAGGACATACTCAAAGGAACTTTTACATTTTATCAGAGATGTAATTTTTGCAAAAGTAAAGGCCCACCTTAATAAATTTTTTGAATTTTGTAAAGAAACACTTTGTATATACCGAGACATTTATTTTTCTTTTTAAATAACATACCTACACACTACGGTCAAGATTGATATCAACTTTGCTGAATGTAATTTTAGTGGCGCATTAAAAGTATGATTTTTTATCTTGCCAATAAACAATGGTATTAGTTCAATAAGTGAACACTTTTTCTCTATGTTATGAACTGTGCACTTTCTACAGCTCTACTGTGAACAACATAGGAAACATATCAGTTTTAAAACAGTTTAAAGAAGACATTATGTTTCTTATGTTATCCACTAAGATTCTCTTCCTAGACGTATTTCGCCCGTCTCGCAGTTCTCTAAAAACTAATATTTTGTTTTAAGATAGTCTAAAGATAATAAATAATATGGGTTTATTAAATTTTTGTTTTATATAACCGTCTTAAAGAAAAGCTTTTGTGATACAGTACACAATAGATGAGACACATTTTTAAATGCACATTTGATTAATAGATATTTTACGAGGAGTGCGATACGCTTCGGAGATATAATTAATTATACAGAAAATTATTGTTTTTTTTTTATTTCTCTTAAAGAAATCAAGAGTGCATTTTTTAATTTAAATATACTCTTTACTTAAAGCTGACTGGAATGTTGTCTTGCCCATTTTCGTTCGGTATCAGATGCTGGTTGGTATTACATCTCCATTTTCTAAGAAAGGCGTAACAGGTTTAAGAAAATCATGGTAAATCACACAGACAATAACCCTAAAATATTTAGGTAAAGATGTCAAACTAAAAAAAAAATTTTTACTATTTACCAGTTTAAAACTTCACGATTTCTCTATTGCCCATAAAAACCTAAAATTTAAAAATTAGCATTGAAGCTTTTGCAACCTCGGATAAATTAATTATTGACTTAGCTTCAATTAAATTCCCGACGATAAAAATACCTCTTTTGTATTTTTATTGTAATTTATTATCGTGCCTCGAAAACTTTAAATTATTTTAGTAAAAGATTTCGTAAAGTTTGTAATTTCCGAGGAAAATTACTTTAGTCTTTTTTAAAGAAAAATACAAAGAAAATAAAAATAAAATAATAGAAGGAGATTGAATTTTAAAATTTAAAAATATCCTACTAATCAAACTCTTTTAACTAATGTTAGTAAAGGAAGGTGGACTGAAAAAATGTGCTGTGATCTTAACTCGCCTTTGTAGGATTTCATATGACATTTTTTGCTGAAAGTCCGCACGTGTGCAACCTTTTCCCAAAAAAGGGTCTAAAACACTCTTTTTTAATTATTGCCGTATATCTCTCCTCTAAGTTATTTGAAAGGTAATGGAAAAATGTATTAACTCTTAAGTTCAGGGTATCAAAAAAAGTTAAAATTATACGAGAATACGTATTCCGTCATAGAAGATCCACAACGGACCTTCTTTTATTATTTTACATAAGTAAAACAAATTTCTTGAGTTTCTTTGTAAATCATAGATTATTGCTACTAACATATCTAAAACCCTTACCCCAGTCTGGTGATGTTTTTCTTACAGTTTTTTACATAAATTTTCTTTTAGGATTTCCAGTTTCCTTTCAAATCAATGCATCTAAGTTATTACATATTCTTATTATTCGAGCTTTTACCAAATCAATGCTGGAGTCTCCCACGAACTTTATTTCTATTTTAAGACAACAATTTTTTATTTACTAATAATATTTCTATACGTACATTTGCTGACGATAGTACCCCCACTTTAATATTTAGTTTCTTAAGGCAGTATCTATTTGAAATAAGTTCAAAATATTCTATGACGATGTATGTGTCGCCATCTATTGTTATTCTTTATAATGTATCTTTTGTTTAAAATAAACAAGCAGTTGTTAGAAAACACTCAAAGCGTTGTGTCGTTCTTCTTTTCACTCCGATTCTGCCTTTTTAACAGGTTATGGGCCCAGAAACCGCGAAGTTTTGAAAAGTTTTGTGCTCGTTACGTGTTGTAAGTCGGTGCCATATCTCATACTCTAACGGTAGCGTGGGAGAATTTTTCTATCTGGTGTTCGAAACCCTAAAGGGCCGAGAGAACTTTACAGCAACTGGGCGTTTGCCGTTCGAAACATGCTTGTGTTAGATGATCTGGCGGGTTCTTAGACGGTACGGAAACGGACACACTGGGAAAGATGGAAAAGCCTTGGCAAAGTTAATTTTAACAATCGACCCTTCGCTTTATGTTCGGCATGTAAAAGAGACCAAAGCTAAGGTCTTATGGACTCAGTTACAAAAGTTATTTGAAGACAATGGTTTGTCGCAAAATCGGATTGTTACGTGCATTAATTTCCACACGACTTAGGCTTGTGTGATTCTATGTAGGATTATGTGACTCAGTTAATAGAAACAGCTCAAGGTCAAAAGAGACTGGTTTCAAATCGACGATTATTGGATTGGATCGCTGTTTATTGTGGTTTGCCTGAAAAATACGCTCAGTAATGGCCATAGACTTATTCAGGAATGCAGTTGACTGTGGATAAGTATAAAAACAAAGTTCACTAGATATGGAACCAGCCGGTAATGCAGAAGCAATGTATAGTGCTTTTGTTGGTAAAAGTGGCGCACTAGAATTAGGCAGCCGATATGTTCATAAAATTTGACAACACTGAAATAAAAAAAGAAATAGTTCAAATATAGTTCTGTCAATGAAATCCTAACCCTCAGTACGTCAGGTGTTACAACTGTAAACAAACAGGACATTATAAAGATAAATGCCCAAATAAACAGACAACTGATTCAAGAAATGAAAGGGCGCATTTAATGCTGTTTTTTAGTTGTGAGTTTAACAAGCAGGACTGGTATATTGATTCTGGCACCAGTGCTCATTTAACTGTACATAAAGAGTGGTTAAAAAATGTTTGTACAGACCCTACAATGAAAGACATTCCTAACTGCTAATAATCAGAGACTTCCAGTGACGTGTTTTGGTGATATAGATATTATAACTGAAGTTAATAAAGACCTTGATTAAGAAATTACAATAACTAGAATAGGTGTTCCAGGATTAACTACAAATCTGTTGTCAGTTGGGAGTTAATTCGCAATGTAATACAGTATATTTTGATGACAATGGCTGCAAGATATATAATAACAAAAATGTTTTTGAACGCTGTGCTAATCGTATTAACAATGTTTATAAGTTGCGAATTAAAAGAGAACCATTGTGTTTGTTTCCAGTGCTAGTAATGAAACATGGCATAGACGTTTGGACACATAATTATACGGACTTACATAAAATGCAAAATGGTATTGTTGTTATGACATTAGTGGTAATACAAATTCCACAAAATGTATATAACTTGCTGTGAAGGTAAACAAACCAGACTACCCTTTAAAAACAAAGGTACAAGAAGCAAATTCTTTATTAGAATTAGTACATGCAAGATGTGTGCAGACCTATGCAGTCCAGATCTATTGAGGGCTCAAAATATTTTTCTATTGTTCGAAGATGATGTGAGCAAAATGACTTTTTGTTTGCTAGCAAAAATAGGTTTGAAGTTTTAGAGCATTTTAAGAATTTAAGGCTATGGTTGAAGCCAAACAGGCAAGAGAATTAAAATTCTAAGGTCAGACAATGGTGGAGAGTTCTGCAGCAATGATATGGAACAGTTTCTCAAAAGGAATGGCATTATTCACCAGAAGACAAATCCATACGCCTGAACAAAATGGCACAGTAGAACGGATGAACCGATCAGTAGTGGAAAAGGCGAAATGTTTATTGTTTGACGCTAATTTAGAAACAAGAATTTTGGGCTGAAGCTGTCCAATACAGCAGTATATTTGAAAAATAGGTCTATTTTTGCAATCCTAGGTAATAAAACACCTTTTAAAAATATGGAATGGTAAAAAACCAAATGTTGAAAACCTAAAATTTTTGAAATTAAGTGAGGTAATGGTATAAAACATTTCGTTTCACGAGGTTTGTACTTTCATCATCTTACCTTTTTAACAAATTAAAGGTCAAAAACAGACTGAAACAAATTAATGACGTCAAAGGGTTGGTCGTTTCTTAAAATCAAAATGGCTGCTGTTTGGCAGCTGATTTTAAAGCTACAATAATATCCTAAAATGGGTTATGAAATTATGTCATTTTTCAAACTTGTCAAAAAAATTGTTTTGTCAAAAGTAACGTCAGATTTTATTTTCATTTCCTATTTTTATTGTGTAAAATGCCTCGACAAAGCTAAGAAGGTGAACAAAATATGATTTTAAACCTTATTGACTATTTCACAAAGGAGAGATGCAGGAATTAACCTGTTACTTACTGCAGTTCTAGAGTGAAATGAATTTATTCTTGTGGTTTGTTGTTGGAATACATATTAAAATGTAATTTATGACTATATTTCTTTGCATGCTGTAGAAATGCAGTGCTGGGAGTCGGAATTACCACCGTTAAAAGATAAGTTCATGGGATCAAGAAACAATAAGAGTTATAAAGTAGCCACAACAACTGCAATTCAATGCTCTCATGGTACCCTCTTTATAAGATTCATGAGCACATCATTGAAAATAGAATTTACGCAATGTTGCTGCAGGTTTTAAAATAAGCTTTATTTTATTAAATAAATTTAAAAAATGTTTACATATTTTTTTACAGAACATGTTTACGTGGTTTCACTCGAAACAAATTTACAGAATCTTGATGGTGTTGGAAATTTCAAAAGCGTCCCTATGTAGAGGATTAAAAGCACTGCAGTTTTAAATGGCAAAAGATTCTATATCCAACAGAACATGTTAATAGAACAGCCATATGTCATTGAAAAAGAGTTCGATTTTAAGGTCATACATGGATAATTTTACCGCCAGTATTGCTTTAAAACCTGTGTTTTTGGACGAAACGTGGATATACAGGTTTGTAGAAAAGTTAACAGTAAAATTATACAAAATAACAAATATACATTTTTTGTTATAATAGCAACGGAGCGTTTAGAAATAGTTGGCAAGATGGCTCAATTAAACTGTCGAAGAAAAGTTCAGAAGGCGTCAGATATGTGTTTGCATGCTGGATCAGAGACGGGTTTGTTTCAAATGCAAGCCTTATTTTTAAATCTGGTTCCAAATCCGGTGATTACCATGACGCGGGCTGAAAATTTCGAAAGTGGTTTCAGAACAATTGCTCCCAAATTTGAAGAGCCTTCCCTCATAGTGATGGATAACGCATCCTACCACTCCAGGTTATTAGAGAAGATTCCAAACTCAAGTTGGTCTAAGCAACTACTTCTAAGATGGTTACAAGATAGAAATATAGAGTATCCTGATACAGCCATGAAAATAGATTTATGGAATATAGTTAAAGTCTTTACCAGAAAAAAATATGTGTAAGCAATACTTATATTTTATTAGAATGTAATACTAAAAATATGCTTTGCTTTGGAGCTTGACGAACTAGCATTACAATATGGTCACCGAGTACTGAGGCTTCCACCTTATCATTGCCAGTTTAACTCCCATAGAAATGGTATGGTCGGAGTGCAAGTACTATGATTCAAGGAGTATGTTCAGTCAATCCAGTTACTGCTAATGCGGTTTAAACATGGAATGAAGCACTCGAAAAAGTAATGTTTTTAAATTAACCATATTGTCTTTCCTTGATGTTTTTTATTTTCCTATAGGTAAGCCCTGACAAATGGACCCATTACTGCCGCCATACGAATAATCTTATTCAAGCCTAGGAAAGAATCGCTGTTTGGACTCTTCAGATATTCTTCCTGTTATTATAAACGTAAACGCCTCAGATTTAAATCAAAGTTTAGTAGCGATGATGAAAGTGTTTCGAATTTTCACATCATTCATTCTTGGTTTTGTTCATTTGTGTTTCGCTGGAGTTTTTGTAATAAATTCGTTTATTATCTTTCTCACGCAAAAATTATGTGGCAATATTTATTGCTTTGTAAATAAAGCCAAACGTATGGTTTTGCGGTTGCTTACTGTATTTATGAAAAACACCAAACACACTATTAAATTATTACACGATATTTTATGAAACTAACGAAAAATTGAAAGGAAATACATTTATTAATATAAACAAGATGTATAAAACCACTTTAAACGCGTTTAATTATTTTGGATATTTTGGTCTCTCCTAAATGAACTATGAGCCACTATTTTATGAATAAGCCTGACTTTGTTAAGTCGACTTAAAGTAAAGCCAAGCTTGACTTTTGTTCGGGTTACAACTTAGTTAAACAGTAAGTGATAATGTGGCACCACCGCATATTATAAGTGCAGCTAATGTTACTGCTTCTTTAGTGTTCAAAATACGGTTAAACCTTATATAATACTCCTATAAATAATTTGATTAAAGAATTTAAAAAAAAAAAAAGAACGTAAACTAACAAATAAAATTACCAAAACAAGAGAGAACATGCGAAAAGGAAACGTTTCTTTCTAGCAAGGTATAAGATAGCACGGTACAAGAATATTATAAAAAATAAACCAATTTATAGACCGTCTTTTTTTTAGCCCGAAAATCGGAAAGAGTTTAAAATAACTGCAAATCGTTATATACGTGCTATATCAGAGTATTAACTGCAAATTTTTATATTATTTTATTCCAGGTATTTCTGTCTGGTTTTTATAGAGCTTAACACTGTTGGCTTTAAAAAAATGAAATCTTTCTAAAAATGTTGTATTCTGATAATTACTTGTTCCATTATGCCGACCCAACACCCATTTTCTAAAAAATCGGGATTTCGATGGTCTTTCATCATGAGAAACACAAAAAAAATCAACAAAATTGAGACAAGAATAACGTTAAGTGTAGATATTTTAGGCTGAGATAAAGCGAATCTTGAAATCACAAATAACGCTGGTCTAATCGAATTTTGATTCTTAGCTTTACCTTAAGAAAATTAAAAATTTTATTGGTGCAATCGGATCATGATGAATTAAAGAATTTTATTGAAAACAATTCTGAACGTGCTCTAAAGAGTAACTTTGAAACGTACTTGCATCAATATTGCCTAACTTTAATTAAAAATGTGAACAGCATTGAATTATATGGATGCTTCACGACAACCCTGTTTTCAAGTCATGACCGTCATTGATGACGTAAGTACAAACCTTCGTGAAGCAGAGTATACACACATTCAAAAGCAAATAGGACAAAATGGGAGAAAAAGTCTGATAAAAAAAAGATTTTTGTTGGCTATAGTGAAACCGTGAAAGGTTACAGAGTTTATGACCCTACTAAAAATCTGGTAACCACTAGTCGAGATTATTATTTTTATGAACCCAGTGGTAGCAAGAATAATCAGTCTGATAACATTAGACTTAGCAGTGAAGTAACAGTTTCAGTGGGGACGAGATTCAAAAGAAACTGAAAAATCAAGCTAAAACTAGACATGTAGAAGATCCAGTTACACAATGACAGCTGGGAGGTGACTCAATTCTTGTCATTCTTTGAACAATGACAGTCGGGTGACAGCAGTTCTGAAAATAATGACCCAGATTTTGTTCCCAACCAGGATATAAATGTAAATAATATAAACACAGAAGGTTTTCACAGAGAAAAGGAAACCAAAAGACTTTTCGGATTATTATACCTACATATGTGTTTTGACCCCAGTAATGTTGACGGTACTCCCTTAACTTTAGAAGAGGCATTATCAAGACCCGATAAGGAAAGTGGAAGGAGGCAATGAAGCAACCCAGAAGATACAAATCTTTCAAGAAGAACGAAGCATGGCAGCTGTAGATGTTCCTGAAAGTGGTAGTATAGTGGATTCTAAATGGTGTTTAAGCGTAAGGTAGATGGTGACAACAAGGTAAGGTATGGAGCTGGGTTAGTCGTAGAGGTTTCACTCAAAAGTATGGAGTGGACTTTGGGAAACTTTTCGCCTCATTATTAGACATTCAACTTTTAGATTATTAATAGCTTTATCAGTAAAACTTAATTTGAAGTTTTCCACTTGGATCTTAGCTACAGCCTTCTTAAATGAGCGACCTGGAAGAAAATGTTTTATGAAACAGCCAGAAGGTTTGTAATTGAGGGCTGAGAAAAATAAGGTTTTAAAGTTAAATAAGGCTGTATATGGCCTGAAACAGTCATCCAGGGTATGGTATAAAAAAGTAGATGTGGTTTTAAATGAACTTTGGGATATAAAAAATCTAAACATGAAGCCTGTGTTTTTACGAAATGTCAAAATACTTGTATACAATTATCGCATTATACGTGGATGATTTTTCATTTTCAAACAATAAAACTAGATGTGATAATTTGAAGAAAAGAAGCACTAAGTTCAAAATTTAAAATTAAAGATTTGGGACAGGCTAAGCAATGTTTAGGGGTAAGATAAACATTAATAAGAGTAAGGGTTTATCACATTAGACCAAAACAATACATTAACCGTATTAAAAAGATTTAATATGGAGGATTGTAAGGCTGTGACTACACCAATGAAAACTGGTATAGATCTTGGCTAAGATGAAATTCAAAGACAGTTTCCGTATCAACAATTAATAGGTAGCTTAATGTTTTTATGTGTTATGACTAGACCAGATATATCTTTTTGTATTAGTTATTTAAGCCAATTTAATAATTTTTACAATGGAAACACATTAGAGCTGCAACATGTTTTAAGATACCTGAAATATACTAAAAGATTATTGCTTTAAAATATGAAAAAGACAACACAGATCTAGGTGTTTCGTAGATGATACTGATTAGACAGAAATTAATCTGATGACAGAGGTCATATACAAGGTTATTGTTTTAAACTTGGATCTGTTGTGTCTTGGAGCTTTAAACAGAAATCAGTTGCTCTTTCCATCACAGAATCTGAATATGCAGCAATAAAGTGACCTCAAAGAGCCCAGTATATCTAAGAAATATTCTGTATGAAATTTTAGGAGATTTAATTTGTGTTAATATGTTTAATGACAATCAAAGGTGCACAGAAGTTAACAGCTAACCCTATATTTCATAAAAGAACAAAACATGTTCATGTTGAATATCATTTTTGTTAGAGATGTGATTGCCAATAAGCAGATTAATTTAAGAAAGTATTTACAAACTTCAGAGATGCCAGCAGATATTTTACTAAGGCATTAGAAAATAAAAAAGCATTGTAAATTTATGAAATGTTTTAGGGCTTGTAGATATGAAATATGGTCTTGTAAAGATCAAAATATTTTGAACCTTCAGTGGGGTGTTGAAAAATAAGTTCAAAATATTCTATGACAGTGTATGTGTCGCCATCTATTGTTATTCTTTATAATGTATCTTTTGTTTATAAAAATAAACAAGCAGTTGTTAGAAAACACTCAAAAGCGTTGTGTCGTTCTTCTTTTCACTTTCCCGATTCTGCCTTTTTTAACAGTATCTAATCTGGTTGGAAAATAGCCGCAGGTGAATGCAAATATCTTTTTCACAACTTTCTTTTTCATAGGTTTTTTAACGGCATCTACTCCAGAGATGCAACATAGCAATACGAGGTGCCTTCAAGTATCCTTTTAAAATCCATCTGGAGAGGCCTTGAACTTTTCACTATGAGCATTTGTTCCTTTATCTAAACTGTGAAATCTGTTGGCTGTAGAGGTGTTTCCTATGACTCTAAACCTCCAAATATTTGGGTCCCGTGTTAGTAAACTGATTTTTACTTCACTTAAGATACCCACAAACCTTTGTAAATCCTTCGATAAAAAAAACTGGGTGTCTGAGGAAATGGAATGTGTGTACAAAGTTTCTGGTTTATAGTCTAGAAATTAAACGGTGAATCGAGTGGAAAGTTTGGCGCTTTTTCAGATACACTATAAAATGTTTTTAAAGATGTACATCAAAGAAATGCTAAAAAAAATGTGTCTTTTCTTTTAAATTTCAAGTAAGCCAATGGTCACTTAAGATTTTATTATATCTAATTGTTTAAATAGTTGCCATTATGCAAAAACTTTACCTCAGTTTAGGCAAATAAATCGCCCTGTATAGGTTGCCCTACCAAGTATGGTTGATTGCATAACGTTGTATAAGTAATTGTTTAATTAAAATTGTTTAAAACAATTTTTTTTATTAAATGACATTCATAATTGTTTATTCTAAATTTTATAACAAACAATGTACTTAAATTTTGGCAATAAGTTCTTGCTAATTAGAAAATAATTGTTTTCGTTAAAGTAATAATTTAAGCAGTATTTTTACTTTTTAAGATTTACTTCTACAACCACATCAATCTGGTGATAACTTCAGTTGAAACATTGGCAGTTAATATAATAATTTATTGTTTATGTTTTATTTTTAAAATAATTAATAATTTAATGATAGTTCCTACTTTAAAATATAACAAATTATATTTTAAAGTGTGTTTATTGTAGTAAATTTTTGTATATGGTGTTTTTTCATGTGTTTGGACAACAACTTAATTTGCATAGTATTTTCATTCTCTTTCTTTTGGCAACCGAGGTATAAAAAAGCCTAAAACTCTTGTAATTTTGTCAATTTTAAAAACCCAGGGTAAACTTTTATGCTAAACTAAAATAAAAAGTAAATCTGTGATATTTTAGTTCAACATAAGTCATCTATAGTAGGTAATTATTAAATATTTTTTAAAATTAACTTAATTTTTAATTTTTATAAAACTTTTTATTATTTAATAAAAGTATATTTCTTTAAAAAATATATAAGTTCTTTAGAAGCCATTTTGGGCATATCTTATAACAGGTCTTTCTTTTGTTACAGCACACCTGGGTTTAATTTTTAATTATCTTTTCTTAAGACTGCTTTCTTAAGCTTATTTTGGAGTCCTGGACAGTTTTGATAAACATCCTATTTTATGGGGATGTAGTTGTTACTGGCTGATATCAGCATATTTTGGTTTTGGACTTCAGTGTCCTACTGTGCTTGCCGGTACTGCACGAGCATGGGCTGTCTTGAAGCAGTTATTTTTTGGTTTGGATTTGGATTTGGACCTAAGTCAAGTTGATGTGCTTGTAAGACTTTTAGTATAAGTAAAGTGTTTTAGTTTAGGTCCTTAGAAGTAAACATGTGTGTCAAGTTAAGTTAACATTTTAAAAAACTCGTTTAAGCATAGTTTCATAAAATAGATCTTACCAAATATTGAAGTTTGTTTAATTCCAAGCTTACTTATTTAAGTCAATCTAAAACTGATACAAGACCTTCAATATAATCTTGAATTTAATATCCTAAATTACTTGTACTGGGGCCCTGTTAGCATCAAAATTAACAGATTATAGATTATATCTCTTGACTCAACATATATGCATGTGTAGCATTCACAGATAGAGCTTTAATGACTCCCTGTATATTATAGCTCGGATTAAGTTGGTCATGGCATAAACTTCAACAACTAATAAGTTTATAAAAGGTAACAAAAAGTTTTACCTTTCTGACTTTTTAGCGTTACCATGCATAGAAATTCATATTGGTTGTTATTTTTTTACGTATTAAATGTTTAAGAAAATTTGGTTATTACCTATTTAATTTTTAACAGAATTACAGAATATAAGATTATTTATTAAGGTCAAATATTTTCAAAATAAAAGATTCAGATCGACAATGCAAGTGACAGAATTATTGCTTAAGACTTCCGGCTTGTTGAGCTTTATATTTTTGTAAATATCACCACTACATAAGAGTTTTCTTTTTTCTATGTTTTTGTTTTAAAAACGATGTTGCTTCTTTCACTCTAACCTAAATCCAGATTATGTTTTTGGGGTTTATGAGAAATAAATTATGATATCATTCGCATTTACTTTATCTATTACATTTATTTATTTGCTAATTTGATTTTGGATCTGTGTTGTTAAAGGGTGTAGAATAGCTGCAGTATTTATTATAAAAAATTGACCACTATTGCATTTCAAAATTTGTTTAAAGCTTAGATAATAAACATTATTACACCATTTTTGTGTGTTTGCCAGTTTGTGATCAGTACAACATTAGAAATAATAAATGTTTCAAATGTATTATTGGTCCTTAAATTAAGAATGAGTATTGGTCGGTATTTTCCTCGATAGCAAAGGTAATTGCGCTTTAAAGCAATTAATTACAGGCAATTTTTACTGCCTGAGAAAACCTAGAGAAGAAAGATAGGAAGTACAGTTACATTCTTAAAAATATGACTCACATTTCATTGTGAAAAATTGAACATTATAAAAATGCAGAAGCTGTTCACAGTTACACGAAAGCAAAAGTACAACTAACCTTAAATTTTGCCAATGAATAACTTTACACCAACAGAATTGTTTTGACCCACATACACACAGAGTGTATATTTGGCCCAAGAAGGCATATTAATTTACGTTATAGGTCCGATAGGTTACTTGTTACAGTACGAGTTAGACATTATGGTAGGTAGGTAGGTAGGTAGGTTTGAAGTGAGTGGACTTTTTACGCCCTCCACTGCGACCGCTTGGTCTATTGTGGCTCACACCTTTTTATATTTCTCCCAATAGGATCGGTCTTCTAACGAATCCGATACCCGATTGGGAGAGAGTTCTTTCATCTCCTCTTACTCGTGTCGCTACCGGACACGAGCACAATGTGTTCTGATGTGTCCTGGTGTCTCTGTCTCCTGGAGAGTATGACGGGCAGACGATTAGATCCATCATGCCCTCCTCTCCCGGTCTAGTGACGTGGGTAGCTACCAGGTCCTTGTTACGGAAACCAGATGTTCTTTCTGAGGCCGCATCTCCGGCCTTATCCTATGAAAACGGTCCTATCCGCTTTCTGTTTAAAGCCAGGGAACTCTTTTTCCTATAAAGGCGGTTCTGTCCGCTTTCTGTTTGGATTCAGGGAACCCTTCCTAAGCACCTGTTTGTTCGGGATGGATTAGCCCTTCCCCGTGAAACAGGCGCCGGTGACTTTAGGGGCACCTTACGAAACGGATTCACCCGTTTCGGTCGGCGCAACTTTGTCTGCTTGTGACCTTGAGCGGCACCTCTCGAAACGGATTTATCCGTTTCAGTCAGGGCACCTTTGTAATAGTCCACCACGGCAGAGCCCCGCATTACCGCAGTAGGGCTAGATACTCTGAGAGGTCGCTCTGTATCTCAGAGGCACCGTTGGGGACACCTGTTAAAGGCACAGGATGTAATTCACTCATCAGCACGGTATGCTAACACCTTGAGTTAAAACCTTGTGTTCATCTTAGCTTCGGATCCCGTTCCATACGGTGGCAACAAGAGTTGCCGATAACCAGCAACTCTAGCGCATGTTCCAAAGGATCCTACTGGGCCCAACCACAACGACGATGTGTGAACACAGCTGTTGGGTAGACATTATGGACGAGCCGACGCTAGGAGCCGAGTCAAGAATGTCTAAACGAGTAACTGTAACAAGCACTACCGGACGTGTATCGTATTGTATTTTATTTTAAACTGTAAGTCCGTTTTGTATCATTATTTGATTTTAAAAATCAAAAAATCACATTATAATCCGAAAATCGCATCACCTTCTTCCCTGTGGCAACAGTCAACAAGTGAAAGAAAATGTCATGTTGGGATATTTTTAAATGTTTAATTTAATTTATAAAAATAAAACAATCCGGTAAGTGTTGTTTAGCGACACTTACAGGTTCTGATACTGTAATGACTAATCTACCTGACTCAAATTAATAATGTTATTATAGGTCTACCAGACAGTATAAAATAAAATATTTTTCCATAAACATAATGACTAAAAATACTTAAATCTTATTACGAAAAAGTATTTTTTAAATTTTTCTTAAATGTTCTTAACAAATTTATTGGTATCCTAATATTACTTGTTCAATAATTATAAAGTAGTAAATATGGTAATATTTTCCACTCATTGTATTATCACGCCGAACCAATTAAAGCTAGAACAAAATTTATTTTACAACTTTATCTAAAAGTTCTTAGAGCTATTTAAAGAGTTTAATTACAAATAGTACTATTTTTGTATTATTGGGTATCACCTTTAGAAAGCTAAGAAAAAATACATCGTTTTAAACCGTCCATCATCAGAGGAGTAGTAACAGTTAATCTCTATGTCATAATTACTGTTTATAAGATTTTTTATTTATTTTAACCATTATTATTACCTTCAAACGATAGTTTGTCATAATACAAATTACATGGTACCGCTCTTTCTATATTTTCTGCTTCTTATCGATAAAAGATAAATCTCATTTTAACGAACCTAATTATATCGTGGGACGCAGTTTTCATGTCATTTCTCTCCCAGCGCGGCGACCCAAATATTGCGTAGAAAATATGTTAGATGATCGTTACTACGAGTATACAGATTCGTTGGATATTTTGTAGAAATATTTATTTAACAAAATATATTTTATATTTAGGTCTATATCGAATTAGGTATCCTGTCAAAATAGCCTTATCAAAAATATCTTTGGCTGTATAGCCCTGGAGAAAGAGCTTTTGCACAAAATAGCCAGGGCAAAATTAATATTTTTTTCTACCCTTATTAAGCATGAGTGCCCGCTGCAATTTGCCCTGTTGTGTTTTTTTAGTGACGTCCGTACTAATTGGAATTAACCAGAACTAAAGATGAAACGATTTGTAGTGGGTTTAAGATATATGGGTCCTTTAAAAAATATTTATATTCTCTTATCTTTGATGTTTTAATAGGGCGTTTTAATATGTAATAAAATAAATGATAAATACACAAAAACAAAAAGTCATTTTTGTTTTTGGGGCTTTTTTATGGGAGTAATTATAGTATGGGCTAAAATGTGCGCTGTCTTTTTGATTAGTGGTATTTTGACGGGCCTGTTTTGACAGGTCACGATTAAATTAATGTACTACATCTATCATATTTAATATTTTACCTCTTTGTAAGCAATACACCAAAACATTTTGTTAGTACGCAGAATCTTTATATTATCAAATTGCTATCTTCTGTTTTTTTAAGATGGCTTAGATGTATTGTTAATTTTTTAATATTTTTTAACTGTTTAGTGGCAAGTGAGGTATTGTAAAATGAAAATTTTTAAACGCTATTTTAATATCAAAAAATCAAAGATCGCCGCCGTATAAAAATCAAAAGTTTTAGGGAGTAATAACACTAGAATCTTGGACTTCCATTGTCTTTATTTGTTAATTGTTACACAACGTTTCGGTTAGTGATGTATCTCCAACCGTTTTCAAGTGATAACTAAAAACTATTCCTAAAAGCTACGACTTATATACTATCCCTTGTTCACCGAAGCTTGACCGACTTTTCACGGTTCAGCAACGCGCTCGAATGTTCGAAATATCGATGCTAGGCTTGCTAAATACATTTTGTTTTAAAATTATTACAGCTTCTTTGAATTTTCTTTTCTTCCAGTGGGTTTCTTTATAAATAGTTTTGCTTCCGACCATTGTATGCGGTGTTGTTTTGACCAAGCGTGTTCGGCAATTCCTGACTTCGACGTTTCACCTCGTTCTGTATGTTTTTGTGTTCTTTAACTCTAACTTTAAGTGGTCTCTTTGTTTCCCCGATGTATCCTCACCACATTCACAGGGAATTTGAGTAGATACAGTCCTTATTTGAAACATTGTTGTCTGGCCTCGTCTTAGTAAGAATACTTCTTAGAGTAGTTTGGGATTTAAACCGTTTTAATATTATACTTACTCGCTATTCTGCGAATCTTTTCCGAAGTTCCTTTAATATGGAATTGTCATAAATATTTGGTCAGTCTGGTCTTGGTTCAAATTAGAGTTTCTTGTCTTATTTTGATATTTTTCGATTGTTTCCTTTATTAGCCTCTCACTGTATCCGTTTTGCTTAAGATCCTAGTTATGTTATCCATTTCCTCTTGCAGTGATTCCTACTGTTACATAGGGTCACTGCACGATTATATAAAGTACGTATAACCCCTGTTTGGTTTCGTTAGAGTGGTTAGAATTCTGGTGTAAATATTGTCCAGTGTGGGTAGGCTTTCTGTATACCGAGGTTTGAATATGACCATTATTTCGTTTAACTAGAACGTCGAGGAAAGGTAGGGCCGAGTTTTGCTCCTTCTCCATTGTGAATTTAATACAAGGTCGGAGCAATTAAGATGTTTTAAGAAACCTTCAAGTTCTTCGTCATTACCTGTCCGTATAATAAAAGTATCGTCAACATATCTTAGCCAAACTTTTGGTTTAATTAGTGCAGTTTTAATTGCATGTTCCTAAACCATTCCATATAGATATTTGCTACCACTGGGAGAGCGATGTGAACCCATGGGAAGCCCATCGTCCTGCGCGTGGAACTCATCTTTCACCTGAAAATAAGAACTACGGAGGCAAAGCTGCAACAACTCCATCACTCCATCCAGCGGCAGGGTGGTGCGTTCTACTAGTGTTTTATCTTCTTTAAGCTTGGCTCGGATAATGCTTAACGATTCTTCTACTGGTACGTTTGTGTATAGACTTTCCACATCAAAACTAACAAAAATATCGTCTGGTCCTATTTCTACATTTTTGAGAATGTCAACAAAATGACTAGAGTTTTTAACGAAAGATTGAGACTTACCGACCAGTGGTTTAGTGGGTCTAAAAGGTGTTTTGCCAGTGCAGTCGTGGGTGCGTTTCTAGAACTGGTGATGGGCCTTAAGGTGTGTATTGTCCTTGTGTATCTTCGGTAGTCCATAAAGATGAGGAGGTTTACTGTTATGTGGAGTTAAAGTTTTTCTTGTTTCATCGGTCAAAAAGTTTTTGTATTTCCTTAAGGTCCTGTAAATTTTGTTCTCTATGGATGCTGTTGGATCTTGATCAAGAGATCTGTATTTACCCTTTCGAAGAACTTCATCTATTTTTCGATCGTAAGTGATTGCATCCATAACTACAGTGGCATTCCCTTTGTCTGCTGGAAGAATTTTGATAGTTTTATCATTTTGAAGCTCTTTAAAAGTCGGTCAAGCTTCGGTGAACAAGGGATAGTATATAAGTCGTAGCTTTTAGGAATAGTTTTTAGTTATCACTTGAAAACGGTTGGAGATACATCACTAACCGAAACGTTGTGTAACAATTAACAAATAAAGACAATGGAAGTCCAAGATTCTAGTGTTATTGAAACCATTACATTGTCTAACACCTTCAAGGAAACCTTTTAGGGAGTAATTAAAAAACAAAGGACAATCGGTAAAAAAAAATGTGGCAAATATTCATCGCCAATAAATCTCCTAATAATATCATATCTTAAAATATGTTAAAATTAAAACAAATGATTTACAAGCAAAAATTAAAATAGTCGAATTTTACTTTCACTTTCAAAACTAAATTATCAAGACACAATTTAACTGTACAGGTCTTTGATTATATTTACGTGGCATCTGGAGCTTTATTTTTGAAGTTAGAAAAAAATGTTTTACATAAATATTGTAGGTTCGTTTCCATATTATCTTTTAAAATTATCGGTAAAAAATTATTGCATTTAAAAAATAATAAAATATAGGCAACTTCAACTTTTTACATGGAACACCGTGTATATTTTGCGCCACAATTAAAGATATTTTTTTGCTGATTTCAAATATATATATACATTGATGATATTTGGGTAAACTATTTTTAAGATATTTAAGCTTAAATAAAAAAATATATTAGTTTTAAGAAAGCCATGGAAACAATTAAATTCTTATGATAAATTTGACGTCTCAATATTGTAAAAAGTTTGGGTTTATTATTTAAACTATTATACTCTAAATTGCTTTCCTGTCAATGGGTTATTCAGAAGAACAAAAAAATTGCTATTGTTCGTCTTTTTTATGGCAACAATAATAATGTGACAGCAGTGCAAAGGGAATATCACTTATTATATCCTTGGGTAGGGTAGCTAGGTTAGGTTTAAAGTGAATAAACTTTTTACGCCCTCCACTGCGACCGTTCGGTCTATTGTGGTTCACACCTTTTTATTTTTCTCCCAATAGGATCGGACTTCTAATAAATCCGATTCTAGATTGGGAGAGAGTTCTTACATCTCCTCTTACTTGTGTCGCTACCGGACACGAGCACAATATGTGTTCTGATGTGTTCTGGTGTCCCTATCTCCTGGAGAGTATAACGAGCAGACAATTAAATCCATGATGCCCTCCTCTCCCGGTCTAGTGACGTGGGTAGCTACCAGGTCCTTGTTACAGAAACCAGATGTTCTTTCTAAGGCCGCATCTCCGGCCTTACCCTATGAAAACGGTCCTATCCGCTTTCTGTTTAAAGCCAGGGAACCCTTTTCCCTATAAAGGCGGTTCTGTTCGCCTTCTGTTTGGATTCAGGATCCCTTCCTAAGCACCTGTTTGTTCGGAATGGATTAGCCCCTCCCCGTGAAACAGGCGCCGGTGACTTCAGCGGCACCTTTCGAAACGGATTCACCCGTTTCGGTCGGCGCACCTTTGTCTGCTTGTAACCTTGAGTGGCACCTCTCAAAACGGATTTATCCGTTTCGGTCAGGGCACCTATGTCACTTTTTTCCTATGAAAGCGGTTCTGTCCGCTTTTTGTTTGGAGCTTGGGAAGTATTAGTCCACCACGGCAGAGCCCGCATTACCGCAGTAAGCTAGATACTCTGAGAGGTCGCCCTGTATCTCAGAGGCACCGTTGGAGACACCTGTTTAAGGCACAGGATGTCATTCACTTATCAGCACGGTATGCTAACACCTTGAGTTAAGCCTTGTGTTTATCCTAGCTTCGAGTCTTGTTCCATACGCTAGCCAAAAGAGTTGCCGATAACCAGCAACTCTAGCGCATGTTCCAAAAGATCCTACTGGGCCCAACCACGACAACGACGTGTGAACACAGCGGTTGGGATTATATCCTTAACAAAGGAAACCATCTATTAACACTATTAAATACACAGTAAAAAAATTTAGTACACGAAAAAGCCTAAAAATCCAGAGGTAACACGAAATGAAAACGAAGATTTGGATATCCTTGTTTTTTTTCCAGGATAATTATTATGCTTTTTCTATTGGATTAGCAATAACTACTATTAATAATTTTAAAAAAGCCTGAAGTATCTAAACCTAAAAAAAGAAGAATATAAAATTTATTCAGCCATAAAATTTTACAAATTTTATCCTTAAAAATTTATGTCCGTCCAATCCAAGAATAAACATTATCGGTCCAGAGAAAACCGTCATCAAATTTAGCAACATAAAAATTTTATTGTGAATGATGAAAACGTGAAACTTTTTCGCAATTTATTTTTAATTTAACCAAAATATCTCAAAAATAGTTCCCTCAAATATCATCAAGGTATATATATTTGAAATCAGCAAAAAAAGATCTTTCCTTGTAGCGCATAATATACAGGGTGTCCCATTTCAAAAAGTTAAAGTCTCCTGTATTTTTCCATTTTTTAATGCGATAATTTTTTACTGATAATTTCAAAAGATAATATCGAAAAGAACCTACAATTTTTATGTAAAACATTTTTTCTATCTTTAATAATAAACGTAGATATAATTAAAGACCCTGTCCATTTAAAATCTGCATTAAATTCTCTAATACTTTTTCCATCTAAATGCTGCTCATCTTGTATACTAAACGAGATAGCAATACATGTAGGTCGAATTTGGGGCACACCGTATTATCTTTTCTTACAAATAAAAAAAAATCAATTTACTGTCCATCATGATCATCGGTATTTTATAGAGAACACCATTTTAAAAGTATCTGTTTTCCAACTACACAATTTATTTTCAGCTGTTGTGCCATTTATGTGATACGTGATAAGTGTAGCTTTTCCAGTTTACGTTGTTGAGTTATTATTTCACATTTCTTAACAATTTATCGAGAATCCTAGCTAAGCTTTATAAATCTTTTTATAAAAGAGTATTAAAGGTGAAATAACAAGTTTAATGCTTTAAATCTTGTATTTTTATTGAATAGGGTTTATTGCTTGTAACCGATTAAGCTGGTCGCAAAGAATATTTATTCTTATAGTTTATTTCCGTCGAGTGTGAAAAACGCTTTATACAATCAATAAAATTAAAAGTTAAGATGAATAATCTAAAAGTTGTATCTCGACTTTTTTCTACAAAAAATTTCTTAAAAACTAGGTAAAATTAAAGCAAAATCAAGTTAATTTAAATTCAATTAGTTATACGGAGTGATATAAGAAATACACTGCAACAAAAAATTAAGGGATATCGTTTATTTAACAGTAATTTTAAAGTTAAATGATTTGTAAACTAACAAACAACTTTTAATAACTTTTTTGTAGATCAAAGGTACATCAATTTATTTTAAAAGTATTTATGGGGTAGCATTTTATTACAACGTAGTTTAATTGTACAGGGTGAAATAAAAAAGTATTTTTTATAGGCGGTTTTCTATTTCACGTATGGAAAAAAATGACACCAATCAAACTACAGTTGTTCCCCAGTGTGAAAGGCCAGTGCTTAATCTACTAAATAGTTTTTGAAATTTGTCTCTAACTCTAATAGTTTAGAAAGTATGCAATTTTTTCCTATGGGATTATGTTGACCAGAATAGCCATAAAGTGATTACCATGGTTACTCTACATACTGATGACGGTTTGTTAATTGATTAAAATAAGATATCTTCTTTAATACGAATAGTTTTTTACTTAAAATGTCTAGACGTCATTTGAGTCCAGAAGTAAGTAGATCTCCGGGTATGTAAGATGCTTATATGCGTCAGAGTGAAGTTGCGACGACACCAGATCGCCACTCAACAAGGTTTGCTGAAACAAATTTGTTTTCAAGACGTTCAGGACAAGGTCGAAAACGGCAAACTTTAGCGCGTCAAAATCGTTTTATTTCTTCAGTGGCTGTGAATAGACTTACAAGCAAGTCAACATTTATGATTCAATCATTATTGGCAGCTACTGGGGTTAAAGTATTAAGAGATAAATATTTAATTTGTCGTAGACCAATGAGAGGCCTACTACTAAGAAGTCAACATAAACAAGCCAGGATAACGTGGGCAAATGAACACCAAAACTGGGTAGGTGAGTGGAACAGCATTCTTTTTAGTGGTGAATCCCGCTTTGGCCTGCATAGTGTTTTTAGAAGAATTCGAGAGTGGAGACTATGGAGTACACCTCAGCATTTGGGAAATGTTCAAGAAGTCCATAATTTCCGTGGGGAAACTATAATGTGTTGGGCTGAAATATCTTTAGGACGACGCACACCATTATACATTTGTAATCACACTATGAATGGCGAAATTGACGCTCGAAATATTATTCAAGGCATAGTAGTTCCCCTTGGACATCAACTGGGAATAAACATTATTTTTTTGAATGAAAATGCACCGCCTCACAAGAGACGAAATGTGATTCGGAAGCTAGGTGATAATAATATAAATCATCTTAAACTACCAGCCCTTTCTCCCGATCTGAATCCAATCAAGTACGTGTTGGATATGCTTCAGCGGACCCTGAATCAACGTGAACTACTTGTGGAGAATCTCGAACAGCTTGCACAAGTTTAACCTGTTTTGTGGGAAAACTCAGCCCAACCTATCCTAGATAATCTAATTAACAGTATGCCCAAAAGATTTTAGGCTGTGCTTCAAGTTCGCGATGGATTTTTGTATTTTTTTTAAACTTACGTTATTACTCCCGGGTTACTATTTATATTTAAAATTGATTGTTAAATTTAAGGAAGTTTTATTAAAAATATTGTTTACCTAAAAGTTGTCTTGCTTTTGCTTTTAAAAGATTTTATGAAAATTAAAAAAAAAACTGCATATTTTCGAAGCTATTAGAGTTAGAGACACATTTCAAAAACTGTCTAGTAGATAAACCATTGGCCTTGCACACTAGGGAAAAACTAAAGTTTAACTGGTGTTACTCATTTCCGATACGTGAAATAAAAAACCTGCTGTGAGAGATACATCTATATTCCACCCTGTACAATTGAACTACGTTGTAATAAAATACTTTTCCATGAATAATTTAATAAATAGATTGATGTATCCCCGATCTAAAAAAAGTAATTCAAAATGGTTTGTTCGTTTACAAATCATTTAAATTTAAAATCACAATTAAAAAAACGACATCCCTTAATTTTGCGTTGCAGTGCATATTCCATCGCTTAATGGGAGATGTTATGGCCAAAAATAGGACAAAAATGTTATATAAGCATACCTTCGAACTAGCCCTATTTTTGTATACTGGATGTAATTTTTTTCTTTTTAGAATTAAAATTTTTTCTTTATTTTTACATCGAAACTTTTAACACTGGGTCTATGTAAAGCATTGACCAAAATATACCTTTTAATTATAACTTTTTGTTAATATTAAGAACCAGTGGCATAGCTTTGGGGAATCTTTTTCAATTTTTAACCAATATTTCCTTATAACTTCTTTGGTAGTAATATTATTGATAATTTAGTACATAATACCTATTTTCTGCTGAGTTTTACATAAAAAGGTACTTTTTAATTAACTTAAAAAACTTAACAGGTTTCTAGATATTTTTATCTCTACTGAGTTTTACATAAAAAGGGTACTTTTTATTAACTCAATAAACTTAACAGGTTTCGAGATATTCTAAGTTATATTGCTTGGTACGAAAAGAGTAAAATTTAAAAAAAAAATGAAATTTTCACAAAAATCATTAAAATGAAGATTAAATGCCTGTACTCGAGCGAATAGTCAATACTTTTGACTATTTTTTTTTACATTACATTAAACAATATTGTTGCAGAATATTAAACAAATTAACCAATAAGAACTGACTTAAGGCTGGTTTATAGAACAACTTTAAATTTAATTTAACTTTAGTTAAATTTACTTTAACTTTAACAATTTCTAGACCATTTATAAGAATATTTACATTTACCTTACCAAGCGCGAAACACGAAAATTTCGTCGGGTTGGTATTAATCTAGGAATTTTTATTTCAAATGTCAATTCTCTTCATGACATATTACAGTTCGACTATTGTTTATCTTTGGCTGTTTTTGTGCTTGGTTTGTTATAATCTTTGTATTTTTATATATTATGGGGAAAATACATTATTCAAATAGAAATAAAAAGTAAAGCGAGAAGAAAAAGAAAAGTTGTTGCTGCCTGGCTGTGTGGATTAATTGCTGCAGCAGCTGCATTACAAGCGTTACTACCAGTCAGCACAAGATCGATTTCATGTCCGGCCTTTGAACAGGGAGGCAAAAATACGGCCAATACAAAGTGTTATTTAAATTTATGCAAACAAACGACGAAGATCAGTTCTTTAAATGCTCAGGCTTACTATACCACAGTTCAAGGGCTTTACGGCTTACAGAGCATCGACTAAAGAAAGTACAAAATGGGCCACATACAGCACATTTTACCCAGAAGAAAGGCTGGCAATTGCTTTGCAGTAAGTACAAACCACTTATAGTGACGGTTAACATTTGATATCGATTAGAAATAGTTTATTAATGGTCATTTGCCATATCTAATAAAGATAATGTCCATCTAAAATATTTCTTTTTAGAACATTCTTCATTGTTTCACACATTCAAACAAAATGATAGTGATGCTTTTTAATAGTCAAGATGCTGTTTTGTAAATGCTTATTACATCATAGTAGTAAGATTCAGTAAACATTTTCAGTTACTTGTCGAGGGATGCTCGCAACAACAATTGGCATGGGACTATTTAATGGGCAAAACAACCGTACATAAAATTGTCACAGAAACCTGTAAGAATCATTTGGGAGGAGTTATGTGAAGTTTATTAAAAACAACCTTCATTGAATAATTGGACCAATGTGCAGAAGGTTTATGGAGCAGTGGAATATGCCCAATTGGCATAGGGACTGTTGATGGCAAGCACATTAAGATACAAGCACCTAACAATTCTGGAAGTAATTTTTTTAATTTTAAAAAAAAAAAACATTTTAGGTAAAAGATTAAATTATGTATTTTTTTTCATTTGATTCTGTAATATAGTCTACTTAAAAACCATTTATCTTAATGAGAGAAATGTTAATGTTTCGATAGTAATTCTATTAAATTGTGTTTTTTTATAGACTGAAATGTTGTAAATAGTAATAAATTTTCTTTTTTCAGCATCTCGTGCTAAAGGCTGCTTGTGATAGTAATTACAATTTTACTATGATGAACGCATAGGAGCAAAGTGGGGCAAATCATGATGGATATATCTTTCGAGAAAGTGGTTTTGGCAGCAGACTGCTGAATGGTACTCTAGAATTCCAAGAGCCTAAAGCTTTGCAAAGAGTGAGAAATGTGCAGATCATTTTTTGGTTGCTGATGCAGCTTTTCCCCTGCACAGAAATATCATGAGGCCATATTCTGGAGTGAATCTCAGAAAATGAAAGAATTTTTAATTACAGGCTGTCCAGGGCTCACTTGGGACCATCAATACTTTTGGCATACTGGCCCAAGATCGTATCTTAAGAGAAAAACAATCATAGCGATGTTGAAAACTGTGTAGAAGCTTTTGTTAAGGCAGTGGTTGTTTTTATAAGTCTCATTAAAGTCAGAAATAAACTCAATGCAAAGAAGATATTCAGCTTAACCGATACAATAAGAGAAAATGGAATGGCGAGGATCATTCCGAGGTGAACCTACATTGAAAGTGTGGGGCGAATAGATTCAAATAACACTTAAAACAAACAAACAGGCAGAGGATGGGTTTGGCTTTATGTGGACTGCCAATGAAGGGCAGTTCCATGGCAGTTATCTAAATTTATGAAGGAGTTCTGCTAGATTTTTTTGTGTATGTATGATGACTTTGATGTAAATTAAAACCAAAATTGTTTATTTGTGTCTGTACCTCTTGCCATTTCTATATGTAGGTATATGGTTTTAAATTTAAACACACAGGCTTTTATCCATCTAAGGGACAAAAACCTTTTTTTAGCTGTATTTAATGGTACGACTGTCTGTGAAAGTCAAAGAAATTTTATTTTAAAAAATTGCTAACAGAGTAAACATTCTAAAACCACTCAACCTAAGGGACCTCATTAATTGTTATGGGTAAGCAAGTTTTAAAATATTGATTTCTTTTTACTTATCTAAATTTTTTTGACCTTCAGGTCAGCAAACTATTTAAAAAATAGTTTTGACGATGCTTTAAACTTATCACAAATGCTGGTTATTTAGGCACACTTTTGAGCAATTGTTATAATTTTAAAAGTCAATATAATTTTAAATGGAGTCAACCTGACCTTTTTTTTATTATAATATATAATTAGGTACTTTTTTGGGTATAGTTATTTGCACTTGATTTTTTTGCATTGCGTTTTTCCTTAAAGTGCAGGTCCAGATGGAATGAAAAAAAACAAAATTCAAGTAAATACAGGGTTTATTGTGTACAAAAAAATAATAACAAAACTATTTTTTTTTTATCCTTTTTATTCATTCTGATAGAGTCTGATTCATCCACATTATTCTGCCAATATCTGCCGAAATCTTGCTTTAATTTTATTTTCTTTTTTTCTTTTGTTTATAGTTTTTATTAGAGCTTTAGCAAATAAAACGTCTTCATCTTCGCTACTGCTTTCATTATTTGCTGAAAGAACTTCCAACTGGCAAAATACAGTTAAAAAATATCTGAAACTCTTCAATTTTAGATTTCTTTGGCTTGCGGCTAGTGTTTTGCTATTTCGGAAGGATTTTCCACTGGTCTTTTGACATTCCAGATGTTCCTGCTATTGGAAGGATTGCATTTTTATTCCGGTAGGGGTTTTGTTTCCTACCGATGTCACAGATTATTCTGGTGAAAGAGCAGATAATGGAGAAATTTCTGAGACAGATATAAGCATAATATTTTCCATGTTTGGGAGTTTTCATCAGCCAGTAATTATTGTTAATATTCCAAACTTGAAAGTTCATTTGACTTCCCTCCCAGCTTGAAATGGGCTCTTTCCATAGTATAATTACCACTGGTTCTGGAAAAAATAAAAAATTGTATATTTAAAAAGACAAAAAAACAATATATTAATTTTGTTATGTTATTAAAAAAATCAATTTTAAACAAATTAAGTTAGGACGCATTTAAAAATAGGGTCTGCTTAATGAATTTAAATAACTTTTCTCAAATTTAAACTAAATATCATTGGCCTTACAAAACAATGTTTATACAATATATATTATATATAATTAAAAAATTAAATAGTATTCCAAAATCAGTTTATTCTGCCCCTTGAACTCTTCAGTGTATTTTTATTTTTTATATTCATGTCTACATTACAAAAATAAAATATTTCCAAATTGTACAACTTAAAAAAAAAACAGAATATAATTTTGAAAACCATTTTTGGCCTAAAGCCAATCTGGACAAATTTAGCAATTTAAACTGTTGTTAATCTAAGACACAAAGGAGGTTGTTATAGATCTTAAGTGTCTTTAGGTCTGTGACTTGAAATTTTAAACAGCTAGAACTGAATGACAATGCAATATTATCCCATCCAAATTGATAAAGTGGTTACAGGAACTTAACATAGTTTAAAATTGGATCCAACATTTGTGCTAGTGTTGTTTTTATTTAATTAATTTTATTTGTTAATACAAAGACAAAGACATATAACTTACTTTCTGGCCTTAACGAAACCGTCAAAAACTGCAGAATGAAAAAAAGAGCCTCGGGAGCTCCTCCTGCACCAGCACCTGATGGTGCCCACCGAACTTTTCTTTTTTTCAGGGCATATCTATTTCTTAATATGCTCCATGCACTTTCGACGTTGTCGGCTGAAATCAAAATGTAAAAAATATAAAATACTAAATTTTAATTACTCAATAAAGATCATGGTAAATATAATTTTTCAAAGAAAGCGATTTTTTCGTGGATATTTACCTATGTCATTGCAGATCACCGCTATGGTTTCCCGGCATTTCTCCTTTTAGCTTGATTTTTAAAATCCATATGCGATTTATCGTACAAAAACGAGAAATTTCTGTACTTCTCGATCAAAACTGTATATTATATTTTAAAAGCTCAAGTTAACGATAAAAACTTATAAAACTTTAAAACAACGCACACTTCACAAAACACATCTATTCCTAAACCAAAATATTCAAAGAATGAAAGATACCATCGTCGATTGAAGTTGACAGCTCGGTCTATAGGGGAATCTGGAAATTTTAAGTTCGGTTACACACTGCTCGCGGCATGCTCATTTCATTATTATTTAATTTTACTTTAAGAAGATAAAAGTTGGCCAACTTCTTAAATTAAAGTTAAAGTTAAAGTTTCTTAAAGTGTGTATAAACGCCTATATATTAGTGTGCAACGATCTTACACTAAAGTTAAATTCAAGGATTAAATTAAAGTTAAATTAATTCCAAAGTTGTCTTTATAAACCAGCCTTTACAGTAAATATTTCACACAGGTGAAAATTTTCCATAAAATTACAACGAATTCAAAGAAATGTCATCTTGACAGTTCTTATTTACCACAAATCCTCCCCTTCACTTAATAAAAATGAACTCATAACGGCTTCTAGGCAACAGCTTATCATGTAAAATTTTAGATCCTTTCTAATTGACTTAACATACTAAAGAAGATATCAGAAACATGACACATGCTCTTTTTTGTTCTGTAACATGCTTAAGATGTTTCTTTCTCCTCCCGACAAAATCTGCCAAATCAGAGTAAATACCTTTTTTTCACATAGTTTTTTGTACATCCAGCCAGGGCAAATCTTGCCTCTTGGTTGAGTCTTCTTGGGTATGATTCTCAGGTTACTTTTTAATCCAAAATGATTTCTTATTATTTCAGTTTTGACTGAAAGGCAATCTCCGCCCTGTTGACCTCTGAACGTTAAAGGTCCCCTAATGCTCTTTTTCTGTTAAAGAAGATAATTATTTTTTCTGTGGTTTAACTGACAGAGCTTCTCTCCTCTTTAGCTGTCTATAGTGGACAGTTTAAGGCCCTTTTTTTCTGAAATAGTCTAGTTGCCTACCCCGGACGACGATTACTAATTTGTCTGCATAGCCTAGGTAGAGTTATCTTCTATTATGTGTCTGTATTAGAAAATCGTCAGTCAGGCCCAAAAGTAGAGTGATAACTAATAGATAATACAGTTATATTTTTCTGAATTATATAAAATAATTTTTTAAAACTTTTTCTCACTTTCAATAAGCTTAAAAAGTTTTCTTTTTAATATTGTTTTTTACATTTGGTAACTGTGGAAAACATGACCAACAAAAAGAAAAAAGGGAACACAGCATATGTTTCGGCAGTTCTCAACAGCTTTGTATACATAATTCAACACGACTTTAAGATCCATTTCAAAAAATCGGAGCCCTAAAGTGTCGTTGACGTATATCATGAAAACTATAAGACATAGGCGTGCATCATATTTTAAACTAAATATAGTTGTTAAAAGTAAAATAGGATTTTCTTAAAAATATGATTGCCAAAAGAGTCATGTGGCTGTTTTTTTTTTACTTTGTAATCCTGTATATATTCTCTAATAAAAATAAATAATGCACTTGGAAACTATCTTTTTTATATAGAATATTGTTTTAATGCAAATTTTTTTAATAATTAATTGTAAAAATCCGTTAATATTCCTACGATTCTAAATCAAAAGATAGGAAGATAAACATAGACAATCGGAAACATGATTGATCAGTCTCTGATTTCTGAGATATTGAGCTGGTTGTCCTTTTATTTTTTATCAACTACAAAAAACATGTTTGTATGTATTATTAATAAAACTGCAAAATATTTACATATGATAACCCATTAGGGCTTCCAAACCAATATACAAAATTTTATATGTATATGTATCTTTGTTTGAAAGTATGTTTGTCCACGATTTTTTTCAAAATCATTAAACGGATAAAGACCCTTTTTTTAATGGCTTGCATTAACTTTAATTTAGAAAACAGTAAAGATTTTATCAAAATTGGTTCAGTAGTTTTTATGATATTGACTAATACGGATAAGTGTATCGGCTTGTCTTATTGACACGAGTTTTGGGTTTGATATCAAAGAAGAAACATCTTAAAATCTTGGTCAAATTTTAGTGCCTGTAAGAATATTTTTAAAATATATTAACAAAAAAACTTTTACTACCCATTGCAAAAAATATTCCAATTTTAACTAACAAACTAAAAATTACGAAATAAAATGATTATTAAAAAAATTGAATCAACATTAAAAAATATTAACTCTAAATTATTAAATAATATTTTTTAAATATACACCTAATAAACCATCACAAACGAAAATAAAAGTTTTTACCACAACAATGTTTTCTCCATTTTATTTTGTATCGGATTTATTGTTTTCATTTTGACAAACTTTTATATTCGATGGACCGACTCCAAAAATATTGTAGAGCTCCTAATCAGTGCAGCCAGATTGTAGGAAAATGTACTCCCCCCAGTACCTCCTTATCGGGACATCGAAAGGAGCCGGGCGATGCCTAAGTCTCTCCCCAAATAGGGGAAAGTTTTCTCCTACCTAGGACGTGGGCAAGCATTGTGTACGTTACCCCTCCGCGTCGCGTTTTTAGGAGAAAACTTCTCCTTAATCTGGGGAAGACTTCGGCATTGTTTAGCTCCTTTCGGTGTCCCGATCACATTGTGTGCGTCGCTGGTGGGGGCAATATTTCCCACGATCTGGCTGCACTGCTCCTAATTTGTTTTGTATTCACTTTTATTTCCGTTTTTGCTAGTTATGTTAGTGTTTATTAAAAAAATATTATTTTATAATTTTCAGTTAATTTTTAGAGGCAATTTTAAATAAAACCACTGATTTTTGATACCTGTGACCTCGTCATTCTAGCAATGTTTTTTTTCTTTAAAAAGTAGAAATGTTAATGTATCATGATCCTGCAAAGAAGCAGAAAGCAAGTTATTATTATTAAATATGGTTTAGAGGGAAAAGAAAAGACCACAACACACTATAGAAATGCATATGTTGGACTTTAGTTAAAAGCAGCTGAAATGTAGAATCATGTATGCTAGACTGTAGAAAGATATACTCAATTGTGGAGGAGTGTATTTAAATTGTATTTTGAATGTTGGCTTCAAGGACATGGACAATGATGTCGGTTGAAAAAAATATTTCCTAAACTTTTATTGTGTTAATATAGTTAAAATACAACTTTTTAAAAGGTTATTCTCATCTAAAGTCTTTATTTAACTCATGTGTGAATTCTGTCAATGTTAAATGTAATGTAACGAGAGTTAAGAAAAGTGTTAAAGAAATGCGCGTCATAACAAACTTGGTTAAGGAGCTTGAGTATGTCGAGTACAATAATCCGCCAAATAAGAGCTCATTTAATGCACAATTTTATAATATATGTAAATTAAAAAGTACATAATTTTATATTACTTTAAATTTATTACTACATTCTTATTATATTTTTATTCAAATATACTTTGGACCAAACAATTTTTTCCCCATTATTTTTTCCTTTTCCCTGACAATTATTTATCAAAATTTTTATTCTATCATTCGGTAAAGTAAACTTTGGTAGTTAAAGTTTTTTTTGAAATATAATTGAAAACGATTTGTTTTCACCTTGTTTTCCTGGTACAGGTTTATTGGCTCGTAATAGGCAATTTCAAACAAAACACTTAAATATTAATGTACATAATTGATTTCTGGGTACAAAGCTTCAATAACAATTTAAGCTAATGAGGTAACAATATTATCCTGTTTGATATTCATTGCGTTATTAATTTCCAAAAACCTATTGATTTTCTTTAAAACGCTAATCCTCTTATTTTATTAATAATTTACCTTGGTGTATTTTCTATTACTAATTTTTTAGTTATTATTGTTATAGGGTGTATTCCCTCCGTGGTGGCAACTAAGTGGAAATAAAATATTCAATTACTCTTTACGACGCTAAATGCGCGTGGGACTACTGTGTTCAAAGGTATGTTCCCAAATTAAAAAAAGGTACTTTTTTAATTTTGGGACAATCCACGAAAGTTTTAAGGTCAAATAAAAACACATCGGGAGTGTCTTGACTGCAGAAAGAAGCAGTATATTTTCACGATACTTAAAGGTTTGTAGGTTTAAAAAAGAAACACTTTTACAGGCTATAGGTTCCACAGTCTAGACACTTCAGAAATAAAAAAAAACGAATAAAGTAAAAACTTTAAGGTCTTTCCGGTTAGGGGACACATGAGATTGGCATTTAGTGTTGTTCTATTAGAAGCTGGTAGGTTAAAAATTTTATTGGCTAAGTCGTTGGCGCAGAAAGCGTTAAAATATCTATAAAAGAGCAACAAATCTTTTGCAGCTTATCGGTGGATAACAGAAGGATGCTTTATTGTAAGAACGGTTTTAAGATATTAATCTGGATAAACTTTTTGGTTTCCCAATTCCTTAAGTGTGGGAAGTGGATTATTGCACTGCGCTTGTTTTCTTAATTAGTCTTATAGACTGGCTTAAGGAAAAAGAAAAAGAAATGTTAAAATAAAGGGTATTCGGAGTTATAAAGGGTTTTTCAATAAGAACGATATAATTTTAAAATTAAATAAAAAAGAAATTAATTCAGATATAACCACACTTTTTCTATTATCTTAAAGAACAATCAATAACATTTTTGTTTTGAATAGCACGTCGTTTAAATAACCATTTCGGCTTCGTGTACATGAGTGAATTCGACGAATCCAATTTTCAAAAACTTTGTGCAATAAATCGGGCGTAATCTCACAAATACAGCGTTCAATGTTTAATCTCAAAGCATCACTAAACTTTTTTTACAGTTTGGCGACAGTTTCATGAGCAGTGTGACATGTAGCGCCGTCTTGCTGGAACCACATATTTTCTAAATTAGGCGCATCCAAATTTCGCTACAAAAAATTTGTCAACATCTGTCGATATCGTTTACCATTTACTGTAACGGAATCTGCAAGCTTATTTTGGAAAAAAATGGTCCAACGATACGTCCATGCCATAGACCATACCATACAGTTACCTTTAGGGGATGCAAAGGCTTCTCGTAAATCTGTTGTGGATTGTTTTTACACCAGAAATGGCAATTTTGCTTATTTACGTACCCACTTAACCAAAAATAAACTTCATCTAAAAAAATATTTTTTTCGGCAAAATTGTGATCTTATTCAAGTCGTTCTAAACTCCAAGCAGCAAATTCGCGGCGCCGACGATGGTCCAGTGGCTTAAATTCTTGGGTCAAAACAATCTTATATGGGTGTAAATTTAAGTATTTGTGCAAAATTCGCTAAGTTATTGTTTTTAAGTCCTAACTCTTGAGCACGACGAGGAATTAATAAATTTGGATCTTCTGCAACACTATCGCTTACAGCAGCAACATTTTCAACAGTTCTGGTATTTTTGCGTCTAACTTAAGTTTTTACATCGTTACAGAGTAAAATTACTTTCAAATTTCTCAACGATGCGACGAATGGCAAGCACAGAAGGGCGATTATTTAGACCAAAGTTTCCGCGAAGTGCGCGAAAAGTGTTCACAAAAGAACGACCATTTTCGTAAAATTTTTGGACAATAACCAGACGTTCTTGGAGCGAGTATTTAGCCACAATAAATCGTTAGAGTTTACTGAACATAAATGACAACCAGTGACAGGTATAACTTTATTACCATTACAAAATCATATCATTCTTATTGGAAAACCCTTTACATTAGCATTGTGATTGTACATAAAAATATCTACATTAAGTAATACTGTTTTCTATACGGTATAACAGGTATTATACTTTATAATTTTGCCATAGTTTTCAGGTTTTTTTGTCCGCCAAAGAATGTTTTAAAGCAATATTAATACACTTCTTTTCGGTGTCTTCGAACATTGAGGATGAAGAAAGGTTTCCCCCTAAGATATTTTTATCGACATTAAAAACTCCACAAGTTCATCTTTCTAAGCTCCACTACAATATTGTTATCTCTCTTTTATAACACAGTGTTCATTTTTCTTTTTATAAATATCACTCGATTTTTAAATACACAAATTCACAAAATCACCAGTAAACGATTGAAATTGGTTAAGTTATGTTTATAATTGGCTTTTTTGAAACCCCTTTCCCGCTTAATTGTTCACATTTACACTGTCGCCAAGTTTTATCATTCGACAAAATTTTAAATTCAAGATTAAGACTCGCACAACACTTAAAAATGTGAAACAAAACGGAAAAACGAGACCCATTTGTGCGTTTTTCAGTCGAGACTGGAGAATTGATCTCTACGATTTAGTTTGACTAAAAAGTTGTGTCAGCAATTCGCTGTTTCCAGAGTCAAACCAGTGTTGGCGGTATTGTACTGACTGTTTTATATTGTTATCGAACAGTTTTAATATAAATAGACGCATTTTTTATTAAAATCTATCCTATAAAAAATCAATATTTATTATTGCTGTTTTTTTTGTGATGATTTGTAATTATGTTTTTTTTATTATTTTTGTACCGCAGCAGTAATTAGGCAAAACAGGAAAAATGAACATTTACAATAACTCAACAATTAGAAATGTTACTAGACAGCCAAATTCAAAATTTAGGTAAAGGGAAATTTTATTGAGAAGCATATTATACCAAAGCTGGTCGAAAACCTTGGATGTCAAAGGCAACGATCTGAGATTCGTCAAGGAATTCAAGGGACCTCTTTCACACAAGTGAAAGAAATTCTATTGTTAATCGTTTGGGCAGGAATTCGTACTCTCTGACTTGTGTAATTTTATGGTGTAAAATGAATTTGTTTATCCATTTAAATGACATTGTTAGGATACCATTAACTAAAGTAAGAATAAAATAAAGTCTTTTCACAAAAAAGGTAGATACACCTCCGGCACTGTTAAGCCATTATGTATAAGTAGAAATGGTATCATTTCGGGCATTCTTTTAAATTTTTCATCTTCACTCGTTCCTTTCAGGATTGTTTTACAGCCAAGCGGGCCTCTAGGCTTTTCTATGGCCTATTTATCATTTTAACTGCTGGTGTTTAGGACGAAATCTGGCTTCGGTTTATTTTGTTGCGAATAGGTGATTTTTGAACAATGTCCATGACATTATTGTCAGTGTGATCCGCACTTTATATATGTTTTTTTTTAATTTTAAATAATATGGGTTTTTAATAACCGCTGTAAATTTATTACTGACATTAGACAAAATCAAAGACTTAAAATATAGCCATGTTTAGAAGAAAGGAAGAAAAAAGAAAAAAATAAACTTTTCAAAAGTCATAACGACAGTAAACATTTGGTAAAATGACAACAGTGTGTCCTAAATTTTTATATAAAGTGTCCACCCCCTACCCAAATACATGCATTTCATTCTTATTTTGTTAATTTTTTAAAAATTAAAATTGAAAAAAAAACAACGCAAGTTAAAATTAAGATTATCTAATAACCCGTCAAATTTATCGAATTAATACAAAAGTACTTTTATGTAAAACCAAGCAGGAAATAGGTGCTATGCATCAAATTATTATTATTATTTTTTTAATACCAGGTCAGAATTAGTATTTCAATTATTGTTTTAACTTTATCAAGCTTCTTTTAAATAGAAAAAAAAACAACATTTAAAAATAAGAACAAAATTCTAATTTTTCTTTTACACCCTGTACCTTAAAATAAGGTCATTTTGACGCTATGTTTATATAACATTTTTGTCCTATTTTTGGCCAAGGAATCTTTCAATAGATAATGGCATATGTTTTTTTGAATTACCCTCAGAGAACTCAAATTTTATTTTTATTTTGCATTAACTAAAATGGTAATAAATACGTACTTAATAAATGTTCAAAACGTGTATAGCCTTTGTAAATTAAGCCCTTAATTATTATTTTAAATAGTCCAATCTATGTATAAACAATTTTAAAATTGAATTAGGATCAAACAGAAGTTTGTGTTAATGCACATTGTCGATTTGTTATAATTAGGGGTGTGCAAATGGTAAGCCAACATATTTAATAATTTTGGGAAAATATTATATTATGTGTAGTTTATACAGGTGGTTAGAAATTTCCGGGTAAATACCGCATGTTTTTAAATTATGTGTTGCTTTCTTCGTATTAAAAAAAAATGTGTTAATACCCATTCTGTGTATTTTTTTCATAGAATCTGAAAAAATACTTTAAAAAATATTTAAATTAAAACAATAGAGATACGGTAAAAATACAATATTCTTTTATAAGACATCTTTTTATTGGTTCATTTTTCAAAATTTCTTATTTTCTTTATTTTAAGAATAAGAAAATTTTATAGAGAATGAAGATTATTTTGCCCCTTTACAGCATTATCAAAAAAAGTATGGCCCGATAATTTAATTTTTTAGTATGCCTATCCAAAATTTAATTTTTTGAGAATATTAAGAATAATGCTCGCGTATTCACCTAGGATTTTTCTGAGACCAATATCTACAATTTTGTCGGTAAACTTTACTGCTCTCAAAAGATTGTGAAAGCTCAAAGGAGTAGCCCCATAATCTAAACCAACCTGGCGAACACTACTGTGGGGTTTTTTTCTACAGCCAACAAAATATTTATTTATTTTCTTTCTGAATTGACGGGCGGCCCTTGTTCGGAAGATTCTACGGAACCAGTTTCTCTATATTTTTTTCAATTTTACTTACAGTTGATCTAGTTATTGGTCTCTCGGTATATTTAGCGTTAAACATATTATATATACAGTGCGAGTCTCTAACTTGGAATAAATTTTTATTTCTTGCCATTTAAAAGATATTTAAGAAACATTTAATTCAAGGACTAAAGAAATCTTATTTGATTTAATTTAACCTCATAATAATAAACGTTAACTAGACAAAAAAATTAAAAACCAATACTTCTTGGTATTTCAGTTTTAAACTGCATAAAAATTAAATTGGGTTCAATAAGATTTTTTCATTCTTCAAATAACATGTTTCGTTAAAGATCTTTTAAATGACAAAAAATAAAAATTTCAAATATTGCCCATATGTTTAACTTGATACACTCTATGAAAATAGTCATAAAAAAATAGTGTTGCCATTTAAAAAAAAAATAGTTGCTGACGTCATATCTCAAATTAAGGACATGCTGTATACTATTATAATACATTAAAAGGAGCACAATTAAAAATAATAATCGACGTGTTCGAGCATATTTTCGACAAAAAAAAATTCTTTGATTTACTGAATTTATTCCAAGTTAGAGACTCGCACTGTATAACTCTTTACCACCCTGTAACTACAAAACTTTCATTATTGGTGTTTTAAATTTTTTAAATTACTTCTTCTTGGAGATCATAAATCTGCAATAAAATATGGGAATTTCTGTTTAAAAAAAATCGTTAATAACGTCATGCATGAGACACCCTGAATATTTATGTTTTATGTTAAAAATGCGCAGCTTTCTGGTCCTTTGCCAAAAATATTAGTCAGAACTTTTGCACAAATTCTTTTCCACCCCTAATCAATAAAGATGGAATTGTCTCTACCTCCAAAGGAAAAGCCGAACTATTTGCCAAACAATTTGCTACCAATTCTACGCTTGATCCTCCTACTAATCTTCCCCTTCCAACAGTTGTCCCTGTTTCTCATAAAATGTCCGATATAATTTTTAAAGTTAAACAGATCAAGCGTATTCTTTCTTCCCTTAATACTAAAAAATCGTCTGGGCTGGATGGCATACCAGCAATCGTCTTAAAAAAATGTGCTCCCGAGCTTGCACCCATCTTAACTCGGCTCCTTCGAATCTCTTACGACACGGGCATTTTCCCGGAGAGTTGGAAAGCTGCACGTGTGCAACCTGTCCCCAAAAAAGGATCCAAAAGTCTCCCTTCCAACTATAGACCTATATCTCTTCTTTCAGTTGTTTGCAAAGTAATGGAAAAATTCATTAATTCCCAAATCTTAAAGTATCTGGAAAAACATAAGATCTTACATGATAGACAATATGGATTCCGTCACAGTAGATCCACAGCTGATCTTCTTTCCTTTGTTTCACACAACTGGAACAAGTCCCTTGAGTTTCTTGGCGAATCCCAGATCGTTGCTCTTGACATATCCAAAGCTTTCGATCAGGTCTGGCATGATGGACTTCTTAACAAACTTCCTTCTTACGGTCTTCCACCTAAGCTTTGCTCTTGGCTTTCCAGTTTCCTTTCTAATCGACGTATATCAGTTAGTGTAGATGGTCATTCCTCCAGCTTCTACCAAATTAATGCTGGGGTGCCCCAGGGCTCAGTGCTGGCACCCACGCTGTTTCTTCAACACATTAACGATCTTCTCTCTTCCACACTCAATCCCATTCATAGTTTTGCTGACGATAGTACCCTCCACTCTAGTATTCAATTTCTTAAGCCACCGTGTAATCCTGATTTCGAAAACGAGCGCAGGTCAATGCAGATATCTCTTTCACAAGACCTCAATCTTCTCTTGGATTGGGGCGCCAAAAATCTTGTTCAGTTTAATGCCTCGAAAACACAGTCATGTTCCCTGTCACGAAAAAAGTCTCCCAATGCTCATCCCTTACATATGAGCGGCCAAGTTCTGCAGAACAAAGAGTCGTTTAATCTTGTCGGCGTTACTTTTGAGAATAACCTCAACTGGCACAAACACATTTTATCCATAGCTTCGGCAGCTTCAAAAAAGATTGGATTTCTCTTCCGAGCCAAAAAATATTTCTCTTTTTCCAATTTGTACACTATGTATGTATCCCAAATCAGACCCTCTTTAGAATATTGTTTTCATGTCTGGGGAATGGCGTCCCCTACAACACTTAGCATTCTGGACTCCATTCAAAGGAGAGCCATTCGTCTTATTAATGATCCAACGCTCACAGAAAGGCTTCCTCTTCTTGCCCACCGTCGAGCTGTAGGGGATCTGTCGCTCTTTTATAGGTATTTTCACGGCTTCTGCTCGGAGGAGTTGGCCAGTATAATTCCTTCTCTGGCAGCTCCCAACAGAGTAACACGTAGTGCAACTTTTATGCATCCTTTTACAGTTCAGTTAAAGAGGCCCCGAACTTTCCGCTTTCTTCGTTCCTTCATCCCTAGAGTGTCAAGACTATGGAACCTGCTGCCCGCAGAAGTTTTTCCTTCTCCTCCCAATCTCCAAATCTTTAAGTCTCGTGTGAACAAACTCCCTCTCACCACACTGAAGACACCCACGGTACGTTAGTACTTAGGCATCAGCCTTCGTGGACTGTCCCAAGATAAAAAAAAAAATTAAAATTTTTATCTACGTATTCGAGGAAATTACCAATTTATTTTTGCTTAAGCAAATAATGAATTTGTTTTTTACATTTACATTAACCCTTGTAATACATGGAAAGTTACAAATATGGTCGTTCATTTTTTTGTGGAATAACTCTACTGTACATAATAAATTTTCAATAAATATAAATATACCTATAGTTTCAGGATTTCAAAAATTAAATTTATTAGGTTTATCTAGTTTATTTTTCAAATTTATAGCATAACTTTTGGATAGTAATAAATAGTCCATTATTTTATGAAATATTCCCTTTTGTTATATTATTGCTGGCTAATACATAGTAATAAGCCGGCTAATATTTCCAAATTTGTTATAAATGGGTTGTGAAATTTGCATTATAAATAGAAATTTATAAAGCGTAATATTTTTTTATGGTCTATTTAAATTTTATTATTTTTTTACAACGTTTTTATTGCTTAAAAAATTTAGTTTTTAGCTTTTAGTGGTTTTACATATTAACGAATTAAATTTTTAAAATGTAAGGTTACTTTTGGAGGTATTTTTTTATTATTAAAAAATAAACTTTATAATATTCCTAAAAAAAACATAAAAGAGACAAAAATTCTGTTAAGTATGTCTTAATATTCAATAAAATAAATTATTACTAAACTTTCTCTAATTTTTTAAGTATTTTAAAGTATTAAAAATCTCCATTTTTTCTTTATTTTCTCTCAATATTTTTTAAACTATTTATCATAACGGTTGTGTTTAATTTGTCTCTGTGCTTGTTCTAAAGTGGGGTTAGTTTATGATGTTTATATTTTTATTTTTTAATTTAATTAGGCTTAATTCACAGTCGTAATAAATTTTGGTCATTTTATTAATACAAAGTTTAATCTTTAAACGTATTTTTTTAAATAAACCCGTTTACTTTTCTACAAAAACAATCGGACAATTCCCAGGATTTAAAATATGTATGTGCATTATACAAAAATGCAACAAAACCTTATTTATTATTTTTTTAACTGCTTTAAATCAAAATATAATTTAAAAAATATATTCGCTTAAATAATAATTATTACTTTTGAATATACGTTTACAGTTTGCTTTTTCACTTTTGTAATAATATATTTAAAAACGTTTATTGTGAAGGGAATCAAGCCTTAAAACATATTTTCCGAAAAAATACCAAGTTTATAATATGTTTTTTAAGGTTTTGCCATAATAAAGTTAGCCATTTAGTTATCTTGGCGCACCATCAAGGCCAAGTTTCGGCCTGACGCATGCAGTGTGTATATTACACGAAAAGTTTTAGGGTGTTTTTCCCCTATCATAACCTTGTTATCGTTCCATATAAAGGTATGAGAGTATTCTAGTTACCTCTAAAAAAACTTAAAAAAATTATGTTAAGTGGTTTCTAGGATATTCGATTATAAAATCGTCCATTTTACTGCTGCAGTCAGCTGACTGACTTATTCATTGACTCATCAAAATTATCGGGTACTTCCTGAAGAAGTAGTTTTAGAATACAAGTAAAGTAAGCATTTTGAAAACTGCACATTTTTACTACGAACACGCTGAAACAAGAATATCATATATTTTTTGGGGATATTTTAGAAGATTGCAGTCATATTGAACCTACATTTCCAAGGTCATAATTGTCTTAGAATTTAAAAAGCAGGCACGATTTTATTCACTTAACAAAACAAATTGATACATTTTACCTATACGAACCCAACCTCCATTCTACTCGAAAAAAAGAATTTTTAATCCAGGATTGCAGTATAGTATCTAGAGTCCGATTTAAAGAAGAAAAGGCCAGAAACGTCATAACAAAAGAGTCCACGATTTAGCCTTTCTCTCTCTACGCTCCACCCATACGTTGTTAAATTTGGAACAGAGCGACGAGAACGGGAATAATTTTAAAGTGAGAGAGAACAACGCATGCGGATGACGCTGGTGGCCTTTTCAGCTTTAAATCGGACTCTACCCTTTTAAATTCCGCTTTAAAGAACTCTTATTCGGAAAAGAATTGTCACTTTTCCTTAATCGTTTTTTCTTTACTGAGCTCAGAAAAAGGATAAAAAATCCTGCCAAAAACACTTATGTAAAATATGGGCCATGTTCATATCTAAAAATCTTGCCCTTTTAAAGTACTGAGATCTAAAATTAAATTATTTTTTGACTTGGTGAGTATTTTTCTGATCTGCGTGTAATAATAAAAAACTGTCTATATCAATAAAAAAAGCATTTAAAAATGCAGACTGATCAGTAAATAACTTGCCCAGTCAAATATGAACTTCGTCTAGTTTTAGAGGCAGAGATTTTTGAATAGAAATGTGGCCCATATTTTATATAAGTGTTTTTGGTGAGATCTAGAAAAACTATTTTATTTTGTTAAATACATTATTTAGCCAAAAAATTACCATAGTAACATTTTTGAAGATCATTTATTTACCTGCTAATTTTTGGTAAATGTATCTTAAAAACGGTAGTAGACTTGCCACCGAAACGTACACAAGTATTTAGATTTTGTTGGAGTTTTTGACAGGCTTTTCTTTTTTATCTTTTAGGCAATTTGCGAGTTCATAGGAGTCAATAAGGGTGAACACACTCAGTCACTATACCCGCGACCAGAACCAAATCGGTCCCATTATATCAAAGACTTTCTAGTATATTCTGATTTTAACTCTACTTACAGTACTTCTTTTGTACCTGTTTGTTACCCACACTTTTGTTTTACTGACCTTAATAAATAATATGCAAATCGTATAAGTCTACATTGTGAAATTACTTTATATATACACAAAGATTTTTACTGTACGTAATTAAATTAAAAATTTTACCAAAACGTATTGAAAAATTGGCTTATATTACTTAGTTATAAATTCAATACAAATATTAATAACCTTTTTTAATTTTGACCCTAAATGAATTTGGATTTTTCTACCCTATTAAGTAGCTTAAAGAATAAATAAATTATAAAAATAACAAAATACTTTTCTAAAGCTAAAAAATAATAAGTAAATTGTTAATCCACATTGCCTAAATATCCAGCAAAATTACGGTCGACCTTTTAAACCACACAATAAAACCTGGCCCACGTATAAAACATTTTCCAAATAAAAAGCCTATCAACATATAACAAAAAGGGCATACATTTGCCAACTAACTGTAAACATGTGCTATGATGGATTTTAATGAACCCTTTTTATTAGTTACCAACAACGAGAAGTTTTAGCGTTTTATCTTATTACTGCCGTAAATTATACGGTAACGCTAAATTTAATATAATTAAAATAAACTTTTCCTACGACCACAAATGAAAATGATATAAAACGCACTCTTTGATTCTTCAGGAAACCATAAATATTGCACGCGTGTTGAAATCTAGTTTTCAACTCTAGAAATCAAAAGTACATACCAGTATCTTTGGTAAAGAACTTGGCCCTTATTTTAGGTAGGTATTTTGGTGGAAATTTACTTTCATGGAATATTCGATTTTAAGCAACAGTAACCGCTAGACTTTAACAAATAAATTATTTAAAATATAACCTTTCTTTCCCCAAAAGTATCTTAAATCTCACTTTATTACTGTTGAAATATCTAAGGCTTCAATCAAATCCGGATGCTGTTCTCCTTAACTAAATTTCCGTCTACGATCCTTTGCCCAGTTTTGTGTCCGAATCTCTAATTTTCTTTCTAATAGATGGTAAACTCTTCTTGCTTTCACCAAATCATTGCTAGGGTACCCCCAAAATTAATATTGACACCGTCTTTTTTCTTCTTTACTCTATCAACTTTCTCTTTAGAGTTTTACTGAGAAAAGTCCCCTTTACTTGAATTTTTAAGCTAGTCCCTAAACCTAATTTAGAAAACAAGCGAAAACTAAAGCCAATATTTGTTTTAAGGGCCCTTCAGAATAGTTAATTGGGACCATAAATTTGATTTAGGATATTGTCTATAATATACAATTATGACCACGGTCGAGAATATAGTCTAACAAATCTCATTCCTACATATTTTATATGCCAAATTTTACGGAAAAAAATATATACTTTGTTTGCCGTTACTTTTGAGAATGTCACAATCAAACAAATATTTATTATTCATATCTTAAATACATTAAATAAACGGTTTTTCATTTTTATTAAACGGGTTTTTTTGTTATTAAAACAAATTAAAATATTAAACAATTTATATTTTTTAAATGTACTAATTATCTTAATTTTGTCCAGTATATGCCATTATTTATGATTTAGACATGCATTGTTTTTTTTGGTCTTTTTGAACCAATGCAATCCATATTTGGTCCAGGTGTCCTTTTTAAACACAAATAAATATAATTCAGTGTATGTAATTTTTTATTATTTTAAAATCAAACATATGTCAGATCGCACATTCTGTTAGAATCTATAACGAACTTTTTCCAAAATTCTTTTAATATTATCATTAAATAATTTTAATAATTTTTTCCCCGCATTGACAAAAAAACTTTGATTTACTCTTTTTGCAAAAACTACTTTTACCCCCTATAAAAATAATACAGCAAATAAAAATAAACCCAATGTGATTTGTTCCCAACAAATGTTTACGTAACATAAGCTCTCTCGACGTTTTCAATACAATGTTATAATACAGGAACAAACATTTAGGCCCAATTTTTTGCTTTTTTAACAATACTTCACTTGTCATTAAACAGTTTTAAAAATATAAAAAAAATATTTTTAACAATATAAAACAATTTCTGTTTAAAGGTATGACATAAATGCGTATTTTGCAAACAAAAGCGATATTTTAAACACATAATTTTTTTTAGTAAAAAATTATTTTGACAAAACCAAATCTAAGCAATCTCAAAAAAAAACAAAGATAGCATTTCAATAATATGAAGGTTATTTGTATATAAAAATTGTTTCTTGTATTTCTTGTGTTTTGTTAACTGGTAATTTATCTACTCAATAAACCGTCAATTGTTTTTTATGGTATTTATTTGCAAAATACATTTTTTTTTTGCATTTTGGAAAATTTTAAAATATTCAGTTTTTTAATTCTACTATCAAAAGCAGTAAGTTACCCTTTCGAAAGGTGCCCCTAAAGTCACAGGCGCCTGTTTCACGGGGAGGGGCTTATCCATCACGAACAAACAGGTGCTTAGGAAGGGATCCCTGAATCCAAACAGAGGGCGGACAGAACCGCTTTTGTAGGGAAAAGGGTTGCCTGGCTTTAAACAATAAATGAATAGAACCGTTTTCATAAGGTAAGGCCGGAGAAACGGCCTCAGAAGGAACATCTGGTTCCTGTAACAAGGACCTGGTAGCTACCCACGTCCCTAAACTAGGAGAGGAGGGCATGACGGATCTAATCGTCTGCTCGTCATACTTTCTAGAAGACAGGGACACCAGAACACATATTGTGCTTGTGTCCGGTAGCGACACGAGTAAAAGGAGATGTGAGAAGTCTCTCTCCCAATCTGATATCGGATTCGTTGGAAGTATGATTCTGTTGGGAGAAACATTAAAAGGTGTGAGCCACAATATACCGAGCGGTCGCGGTGGAGGGCGTAAAAACTCCACTCACTTTAAACCTAACCTACCCTTTTCAAACTTGTCAGTTTCTTATTTCAATTACACAGCCCCTCAAAATAAAAAAAGTTGAGGGTTCAAAACACTTGAACATGGTATCTTTATGTTTTTAAGGTCGCCAAATCCGAATCTGAGGTCAGTTTAACCCTATCAGGTCTTGGTCAAGGACATTTCAAGGTCAAATCTGCAAAATTACACAGCCCAATAACAAAAATTTTAAAGTTTCAAAAGACTTGACCATGACATGTTTATGTTTTTGAGGTCGCTGAATCCAATTCCGGGGTCAGTTTGATCCCATCAGGTTAGGGTCAGGGTCATTTTAAGGTCAAATCAATTCAAAATTAATGGCAACCAAATTTAAAGAGCGTTTACTAATGTTTTTGAGGTCGTGGAATGGGAATCCGTATTCAATTCCAAATCTGTAAAATTAAAATTTTGCAAATTTGACCTTAAAATATCTCTTGACCATGACCCGATGGCAAAAACATGCAGTCTTTAAATGTAGTTTGCGCCTAATTTTGCAGATTTGACTTTGGAATGCCCTTGACCTTAACCTGATAGAGTTAAACTGCCCCTGGATTCGGATTCAGCAACTCCAAAAACATAAAGATACCATAGTCAAGCCTTTCAGACCTTCTATTTGGATGCGATTAATTTTACTATTTTGACCTTAAAATACTTTTGACCATGACCTGGTGGGGTCAAACTGACCACAGATTCGTATTCAGCGACCTTAAAAACATAGATATACACTATTCAAATTTGGTTGCAATTAATTCAGCAGATTTAACCTTAAAATGCCCTTGATCCTGGCCTGATGGGGTCAAACTGACCCACCCGGATTCGGATTCAGTGACCCCCAAAAACATAAAGATACCATGGTTATGTTTTTCGGACCTTTACCTTTTTTAATTTTGTGGGGCTGTGTTATTATACCAGAAATGTTTCATTAAATTAACAGTTCTTAAAAAGAAAAAGATTATATGATAAAAATCTATTTTCTCACTGTAGTTCATATTTTTCCGACAAACAAATTTTTTTTATCAAGAATGACTTTTTTTGTATCTTTCAATTTTTGGTTATTTGTCCTCTTGTTAACCGCATCCGCGGACATACTGTATGTGAGGTATTTTTTTTGCAAATATATATATTTTTTGTGTCCCATCGTGAAATTTTGTTAAGATACCCTCAAAAAAAGTTTCAGCCCTTAATATTAATATCAAGTACACGCCCAAAGCGTTTGAAGATTTTCCATTTTACAAGCATGTAAACTTTGATCCTTTTTTTAATTTCTATAACTCAGCAGTATTTTATGTTATCGTCTTGCCCAAAAACGGGATTTTTTGAGGATTGAATGCTCTACAAAAGTGTCCATTGCGGCAAAGTCGCAACTCACACCGGCAAGGTAGTACGGGTCACTAAATCTAATTTTTTCATAAAATTCTCGTTTTTCTGTCATTTTCTTATAAATGAAAGAAGCCACACAAAAAAGATAAACAATAAAGTTGTTGGAAATATAATTTCCTACAAAAGAAAATTTAATAATCAAATCGCTAAGACCAACAATTCTCGAAATATTTGGCCTTTAATTAATTTTAGTATGAAATTCTCACAAATTATACTTTGTCGTATTAGTATAGTAAAATTAATAAAATGCCAAATATCTCGAGAACTGTTGGTCTAAGCGATTTAATTATTGGGACTTTTTTTGTAGGAAATTATATTTCCACAAACTTTGTCATTCATCTTTTTTGTGTAGCTCTTGTCATTTATAAGAAAATGACAGAAAAACAAGAATTTTATAAAAAAATTAGGTTATGTTACCCGTACTACCTCGCCGGTGTGAGTTACGACTTTGCCACATGAACACTTTTGTAGAGCATTCAATTCTCAAAAAATCCTGTCTATGTGCAAGACGATAACATAGAAAGCTGCTGAGTTATGGAAATAAAAAAGATTAAAGTTTACGTGCTTTTTAGATGAAAAATCTTCATACGCTTTGAGCGAGTAATTAATATTAATATTAAGGGCCGAAACTTTCAGGGAATTTTTTTTGGGGTATTTCCAACAAAATTTCACTCTGGGACCGAAAAAAAAATATATTTGCAAAAAAAATCATTTATTTATTTATTTATAAAGTAACGCTTCTGTAATATTTTTTATTTATTTAAAAAATAATATTATGTATATTTTGTTTATCGTTTCCAATTTTTTATAGACGTTCAAAACTTTTGTTTGGTTTGTTAAAAATGTATAATGGGAAACAAAGTTTAATTTAATTTAGCGCCGTTTACGGGCGTCCCGCGATAAAAATGTTTAATTTGCATTGAAAATGCTGAATTGATGGACATAAAGTGGGTTCTGGAATTGGGCTATTATCGCTACAACGACTAGGATAATTATAACGCAACAAAAATAAAGAGGACATTAAAGATATTTGTTATAACCTTAATAATTAAAGGAATCCATTAAGGCTAAGTTAATAAATTAAAATGTAATTTTAATATCAATTTTAATTTTCGTAGCACTATTTAAAAATAAAAACCTAAATAAAAACGTTTATTAAAGAAATTTTCCTTTGATCCTAATTTTAGTTTACAAATTAGAAGTTAATGCTTAAATTTAAATAAAGTAGTGATTGCGCATGTCCGTAAATGAAATGACAACTGACAAAAATCAGGTGATGCTTTTCGGTTTGTGGATCCGAATTTAAAATAAGATGCGTTTAAATCAATTGTATTATCATTTTTTAATATTCTAATTACTAATATAGGTATTTTTTACCACTATTCTTATTAAGTATTCTAGCCAGACAGTAGTGCGCAGGCCAAGTTTAATCTTGACTCACGTAATATGTATATTACATGAAAGGTTTAGCGTATATTCTCACCTATCATATCTTTGTTATTGTTTTACATAAAAGTATGAGATTTGGTACGTAAATTTAAGAAGTATTCTAATTACCTGTGAAAAAATTGAGAAAGTTATGTCAAGTGGTTTCTGAGATATTCGATTTTGAAAATCGTCCATTTTAATACTGCACAATCATTGATTTATTAAATTTAATATTTCTGGGACAGTTAAAACTTAAAATTTGGTATGTAAGTCGGTTTTAGGCGTTTTTGGTAGGATCTGTACTAATATAAAAAGTAATTTTACCTCAAAAATAACTTTTACATGTAGTAACAGTAGGCATTTTTATCACCACTTTTTACTAAAACTGCTATAAGTTTCTATTTTATTTATCAATTGTCATCGAAGTTATTGGTGTACCAATAACGTTGAATAAGGTAAAACGCGCCTGTGCATAGGTCAGCAAGGGACAAAGAAAAACAATATTTTGCCTTTAAAAAACCAACTTTCCTGGTTTCCAAAAAAATTAATACTATTTTTTAGTGTCAAAAACACTAATTAATTAAAATTGGTTAATCACTTACACTAACCGATCACTGAATATTGTTAGGGAAGCGTTACGTAAAAAGACCAGTATTATCAACAGAGCCCTATTTGTTTTTAAATAAAATTTAAATGAATAAACTGATATTAACAAAAACTTTTTCTGTTGTGGTATGATAACAAAGTTTATTTAATTTTTAATTGAAAAATTAAGCATTGTGGAAGATATCGTATAGTTAGTATTTTTTAAATCAATATTTTTTAATATAAAAATAATAAAAGAATAAACAACATGTATTATTAGGATATTTAAATTAGAATTTGTAATTGCAATGTGACATTGGAAACAAATTTAATTTGATTTTTTTAAGGATTTGCTTTGGTAGAGTATACGTGCATTCGCAATGAAAAAATGTGTACACAATTTTTATGTGATAATGTGGCGGAGTATACTGAAGTCTCCAAAATAATATATACTATTACTTCACCACTTGTTTAACTTTGAAACACAAAAAATAAAATTTAGTTAAAAGGAATAATGTCGCAATTAGGCAACATAGCAAATTATTTGTACCTATTTTCTATACCTATGGCTTATGGTTCCTGTAGATAAGTTAAATATATTTGTTAAGAATGGAATTTTTTTAAAGCTTACAAGTACGTAAAGTTTATTGACCTAAAGTAAAAACAGCCCTTAAAGTCCTAATACAATTAGAATTTTCCATGTTGTTCATGTATCTCATGTATCACATTATTAAAAAAACACCTAATGTAGCAACAAACACGCCAAGTTAAAAGTTTTTTTTGCTTCAGATTTAAATACTTTTTGATCATGCTGATCACCCTACTCCATGCCCTTCCTCCTTTCTTTTAAAAGGGATATGACAGCCACTGTATGGGGAAGCCTAATAAAAGGCGGTCAGACGTACATTGAGAACTGCCAATCCCTCGGACTCCTTAACTCTCGGTACAGTTACCTTTTTATACTTTAAATATCTTTATTGTTATTTAAAAGTAGTCGGAATGTACGTGAGATCATAATCCATATTATATAGACGGCCGCAAAATGAAATAACCTTACCATGACCATTTATTATTCATCTCAATGATGTGATGATTTGTTTCTAAGCATATACGTAGTTTAGAAATTGTAATTATTTATATTATCATACTGCATGCTTTTTTCCTTATTTCACAATATTATGATAAAATATATTAAGGTCTATAATACGTAGCGCAAATGAGCTAAAATGAAGCAAACACACAAAGACACTAGATAAAAAATCAAATATATTAAGTATGTGCATGTTTTTCTGGCCTCAGCTAGAAAATTTAAGTAGCCTGGACAAGTAACCTTATAATAATTAGGAGACACCAATGGTTAGTTTAAAGCGGACTCCCAACTCTCCCCCAACTTGGTTAGGAATGTCAGGATACAACTCGCTCCCAGCTTTGTACTGCAGTCTATTTACACCGGCTTTTTGATGATTACTATAAAATCTATATACGAATTGTTTTAATTATTACACAGGCCTACAGAAAAAGTGTTGTGTGCTGGGTGTCAGACTAGGATTTTCTGGGGGTCAAACAGCAAATAATCGTAAAAAGAAGTAATTTCGAATATTAACATTTTTTTTTTAAATTTTAAACATCAATATCTGAAAAACTATAAAAGATACACGATGCAGATATCTCTTTTACAAGACCTCAAACTTATCTTGAATTGGGGCGCAAAAAATCTTGTTCAGTTTAATGCGTCGTAAACACAGTCATGTTCGCTGTCGCGGAAAAAGTCTGCCAATGCTCATCCGTTACATATGAGCGACCAAGTTCTGCAGAACAAAGAGTCGTTTAATCTTGTCGGCGTTACTTTTAAGAATAATCCCAACTGGCACAAGCACATTACATCCATAGCCTCGGCAGCTCGGGATCTGTCGCTCTTCTATAGGTATTTTCACGGCTTCTGCTTAGAGCAGTTGGCCAGTATAACTCCTTCTCTGGCAGCTCCCAGCAGAGCAACACGTAGTGCAACTTTTATGCATACTTTTACAGTCTAGTTAGAGATGCCCTGAACTTCCCGCTTTCTTCGTTTCTTTATCCCTAAAGTGTTAAGACTATGCTGTAAGCAGAAGTTTTTCCTTTTCCTCCCAATCTCCAAAAATTTAAGTCCCGTGTAAACAAACTCCCTCTCACCACACTTAAGACACCCACGGTACGTTAGTACTTAGGCATCAGCCTCCGTGGACTGTCCTTAGATTAAAAAAAAACTTTGTATAACACAAATATTATTCGTATAAATTTAAAAAACACAACAAGAGCTTTAGGAAAAAGATGAACAGCAAAGAATGGCATTTTGTTAAAATGATGGAAAGATGGCAATTTTTAAAGAAATATTTCTTTTACGATGAATGTACATTCACCCTCAACAATAAACCAAATGTTCAGAATTGCCAGTATTGGAGCCAAGAAAATGAACATCGCTTTGTTTATACTTGGACACAATATCCCCAAAAAACAAATGTATTCGTGGAAATTATCGGACACCATATCATTGAACCCTTTTTTATGGACTATAACCTGACAGCAAAAACCTATTTGGACTTATTTCAAAATCAAATTGGACTCGCCTTGGAAGAAGTTGTTCGGGAAGATCAAATGATCTGGTACCAAATGGATGGTTGCTCCGCTCATAATGCCCGTATGGTTAGGGAGTACCTGGCAAATGCTTTTCACGGGAATATTATTGGTCAACGGTACCGGATACTTTGGCCAGCCAGGTCACCTGATCTTTTACCGAATGACTTCTTTCTGTGGGGTCACGTAAAAAGTGTGATTAATAAAATTGTAAAATTTGAGAATCTAAACCAGCTACAAAACGCTATTTCATTAGAATGTAATAAAATTTCGCAATATCAACCTAGCAACGTTAGAAATGAATTTTATAATCGGTTGGGATATTGTTAGCTGTTAATGGGGGGTTGTTTGAACATTTGATTAATTAATGTTTTTATGTAATTCTCTATCTGTAATATTAAGAGTTCAGTTCTCTCTTTTTTCGGATCTATTTTCGATCCTCTGAGTTAAACATTTACAATAATTTATAGCAATGGCTTTGGATTCGAATTTACTGACAATAAGTTTAATGGTTGAAATGGACCAGATAGGCTGGATGGGAAAATAAATTAAAAACATTTCAGATACTGCTATTGGTTTAATTTAATTTTAGTATGATAAAATATTTTTTTTAATGATCAATAGTAATTATTGTTATTAGTTAAACCTAATTGTTACATTAAATAAAAGGTTTGGTAAAATAAATAATAGTAAGGTGTCTTTTACTTTGAATGTTCTGAGAATGATAAAACGAAAAAACATTCTTTATATTCGGCTGTACGTCAGATTTGACAAAGCCTTATAACAAATTGTTTGCTGGTGGCTGGTGTCTATTTGGTTTTACCTGAAAATTTGGTAATTTTGCAATTACGTTTAATTGAATAATTCAAGATTCGCTTATTAAAATTTTTTGACACTTGGTACGAGGGTTTGTCAGATTGGTCTTCTAGTGATGAGCAAAACAAACCAAGACCGCCGGTAGTCTTGGTCTTCAAGCCTGTCTTGGTTTGGTCTTCAAGCCAAAGAAGGTCTTGGTCTTGGTCTTGGTCTTGCACCACCGGTCTTGGTCTTGGTCTTGGTCTTCCCAAAAGTCTTGCTGGTCTTGTTTTTTTTTTGGTAGTAATAATTTAAACTAAGCAATCTTGAATAAAATATTCTTTTTAATACTTAAATATAAATCAAGATGGGGCTATTTTTTTGCTTTAAAATTTTAAAATATACCAATTTTAATCTTAAACGACATTTAAATTATTTGTTTAAAAAAGCATTTTTTAAGAAGGCTTTATTTATTTATAGCCCAGGGCCGGATTTTTTGAAATTTTTCCGCCCTAATAGTCAATATTTTTTAAATTAAATACATATAATTTTTATAAAAAATTATAAAACAAATTTAACAAAAAGAAAACAAACAGAAAATTAATTAACAATTTTTAAAAAAACAAATTTCAGGTTTTTTTTTTATCTATTCCAAATATTAAAAAAAATTATTATTTAATTACATTTTTTTTAAAAATTAATGTAAATTTGTCCCCTAATATTTCCAATGGTTTCACCCATGCCTTTGCGTAAATCCACCCTTTATAGCGCTCTATTTTTGTTAAATTAAGACATAACCTTTTTTTATTCACTTGGTGGCATATAGAAACATTTTAGGGATAAAATTATATAAATTTTCTTTGAAGAAGCAGATAAAATTAAAGCAAATACAAAACTGTGTATAGTGAGCAGAAAAAAAGACTTTTAATTTCAACCAGATTGAAATATAGGAAAATAATTCTGATATTTATGGTTGGTTTTGATTAAAAAAAAAAAATTATTTAAAAAACATTTTGATACGAACTTTTTACCTTTTAAATTGGTTAAGAATTTGCCGTACAAAGTTTGTAAAAATACTTTATAAACAATCTGCAGACACAAGGGGGCCCAATTGTGACAAAGCTCGATATCTCCTAAATCGTTATAGTGAAAAACTAAACATACAAAAATTATAAACAAAAAGGGCATAAAAATGTAAAATTATTTACTATTCCAGAATTTTTCTATTATTCCACTGCCACTCAAGAAAACTCCTTATTTTTAGCTTTTCCCCTAAAATAAAAAATTTATTGGGAAAAATCAATTTAGAAAAAATCGCCACCCTGTATATTATGCTGGAAATTGTAGTTATATAGGAACATGTCGACGTAGATGGTTTTTAAATATTATTTTTGGTTTTGACTTTTCCGTCTAAACCGGAAGTGTTTTTACAATCCATTTATATAAAAAGTATTCCTTTATCATATGGCAAATATATTTTTTATTAATCCATTACTTTCACATTATCTTAATTTTAAGAAGCAATCTAATGGTGCTACCTCTTACAGTGTAAAACAAAAATAATGTATTTCTGAATTTTGCAGATTTTTGATTCACCCTGTAAGTGACATCACTTGATAGCTAATAGAAAAAAAAATTAAAATTATGAAAGGAATAGGCCTTTTCATCACAATTTTTTTTGTGCGCATGCGTCAGTATCAGCCATTTTTTTCGTACTGTTTTTTGTTAACAAGCATGTTAAAGGGCCTGTAAACACATAATTAAAATAAAAAAATACTAAAGAAAGTATAGTTATTGAAGAAAAGAAATACGAAAATAAAGAAAAAAGTGCCTTAATTAGCAAATAGGTTTTTTAATCGATTATTATAATGATATCAGTACGAAAAGGAACGAAGAAGCGGTGTTGTTATGAAGTATGTAAGAGTGGTACACGCTATAAATCATTTAAATACAATACAATTTAATTAATATAACAATTGTATATATGTGGTAGGCCTAATTAGAATAAAATTATAGATACTTTTTGTATAGTAAGTAATATGACCTTACCTCTCAATCAGCTCACTTCTTTTTCCTTTTTAAAGACGTCCATGACATTTAAGCTACCTTTTTAATTGCGTACAATTATGGGCTTCAACTGAATTATAAATCAGTGAAGCAACATCAACGATTTTTTCCAGTAAATGATTTAATTGGGGAGATAATACTGCATTCCGAGCCATTGTCGATCAAAACAGTACGAAACTTTTGAATTGCCGCCATTTCAACATGGCCACTGCGCTTGCGCTTGTTACATGATGAAAAGCCCTATATTCAGCTTCCATAACTTTTGTACCCCTAGTTTTTCTCTGTCATAAAAGATTTCGGAGATGTCAAGCTTTGTCGGACCATTGAGTCACCATCTCATTATTTTTGAAACATGTTATTAAATTTATTCGTTATCGTTGTTAAAGAACTATTGAACTAAAAGAACAAAGTGATCGATTTAATTATTATTTTATTTAAGAAACTCTTATTTATTAAATAATCGCCCCTTTCGACAGTTCTTGACACAGTTTTTGTCATCTCTGTATGAAATGCCTCTTTATATTAAATATAACAATAAAATAGTACAATTTCAAAAAAAGTTGCAGAAGTGCAAGAGTCTTGCAGGTCGGTCTTGGTCTTGCGTAGTCTTGCACACCTCGGTCTTGGTCTTGGTCTTGCATACCCCGGTCTTGGTCTTGGTCTTGCAAGCGAAAAGGCAGTCTTGGTCTTGGTCTTGGTCTTGCTGCAAGACAGACCAAGACCGCAAGACCAAGACCGGTCTCGCTCATCACTAGTCTCTTCAAAAAGTTATGTTACATTTTTTCGGTAAAATGTACAGGGGAGCCAATAATTAACCCCCTTAAAATCTACATGGGATTTTCTATGTTCCGCTCGGCGACGCACCACCCGGTATGTCTAAAGTAAATAAAACTACTTGTTTTTATGGTAAAGGTAAACCTCGCTGCTTGCCCCAAATGTAAAATTTTCGCTTATTTATTTTTTGTTAATAGAAACGGACGTTACCTACGTTTTTTTTAGGATTTTATAACATGTTTTAATAATTTATTATTTTTTAGACTATGTAAAGCTTTAAGTTTAAAATTAACATTAATATCTATTATTTTATTCTACAAATTATCCCAAATGATGTTTTTTAGGTTAATGATTTTTTAAAAGCAAAGGCGATTTAACGTAGGAAATTTCACTTAGAGAAACGGCATTCTTAATGAAGCACCCTTATTTGCCAAAGCGAATAGAAATTTTCTTATCCTTTTTATTGGCAAGTGGAGTATTTGGCAGATCAGTCAATAAGGATTTTTCTCAAAATTAGTTTACCCCAAACCAGGGGTCTCCAAACTTTCCAGCCTTAGGGCCATACTGATTACTCCAGTAAGTTCCGAGGGCCAAAACCATATTATCATTGTTGCCGGTGGTAAGAAGTGAAATAGTCCACTGATGAAAAGAAAAGTCCGAAAAAGTACACAACGTTTAAAAAAGGCTGCAAATCGGACTAAAGTCCGCAAAACGGCAACACTGCATATTATTAATTTTCCTGTCATTATCTGTAATTTCTAGATTAGTCGTAGAGTACGAGCCATGAGGAGTAACGTGACACGACATAGGTAGTACCTTCTATCGCTAACAGATTGCGCTAATAGCACGTACAGAATAATCTCGTTGGTTCGAGAAAGTTCTGGTGTCTTCCACTCACTTCTAGATGGCAGTAATTGGAATATATAAGAAGGCTAGTGGCGCAACCACAAGTCAGTTCCTATGACACTGTTGTTAAATAAAATATTGCATACCTCCTTAAAACGTGTTTGTGTGTGTTTAAGTTTAAGACATCTTTATAACAGTATTTTGATTTGAATTGTTGCTTTTGTGTGTGAATTAGTAGTATGGAAAAGAAGCGAAAAATTGATAGTGAATGCAGAAAATTCAAAGATCAGTGGAACATTCAGTATTTCGTAATTGAGTCCAGTAACAAGGCGCTATGTTTGATTTGCAATGAAAGCATAGCCGTTCTCAAAGAATATAACATTAAACGTCATTATGAAACAAAACATTTTCAAAATTACTCAAAATATACAGGAAGTTTGCGGACAGAAAAATTTGAAGTTATGCAGCGCGGATTGAAATCGCAGCAATCTTCATTTACAAAACTCAAAACTGAACAAGAGGCTGCAACTCGTGCCAGCTTTCGTGTGGCTCTTGAAATTGCAAAACGTGGAAAACCATTCACCGATGGAGAAATGATCAAAGAATGCATAATTGCAGTAGCCGAAGAAATGTGCCCTGAAAAGGTAAATTTATTAAAAACTGTCAGTATGTCAGCAAACACTGTGGCTCGAAGGATAGAAAACATCGCTGAAAATATATCCTCTCAACTGTTCGACAAAAATGGACATTTTGAGTGGTTTTTTTTGGCCTTGGATGAGTCAACGGATGTGTCAGATACTGCTCAGGTGTTGATTTACATTCGAGGAGTAGATAAAAGCTATGAAGTGCACGAAGATGTGTATAGTATTCATGGCACAACTACTGGTACAGATATTTTTAAAGGAGTTGAAATGGCCATTAATCAAAAGAACCTTCGATGGAAAAACTTGAAATGTATTACAACTGATGGAGGCAAAAACATGAGTGGGAAAGATAAAGGAGTGGTCGCTCTTGTGTCAAAGGCTGTAGAAAATAACGGTGGTTCAAAACCATTACTCTTACATTGTATCATTCATCAACAGTCTTTGTGCGGAAAATGTTTGGATGTGTCTGACGTTCTGAAACCAGTCATATCAACTGTTAATTTTATCAGATCTTTTGGGCTGAATCACCGACAATTCCGACAATTTATTGAAGAGATTGGAGAAACTGACTTACCTTATCATACTGCCGTACGCTGGCTTAGTTGTGGGAAAGTCCTTCAGCGCTTTTTTGAACTTCGAGCAGTGATCGAAATTTTTTTGAATGAAAAGCATCGCCCTCTTACTGAATTACAAAACAACGCATGGCTGTAGAAGTTAGCATTCTATGTTGATTTGACAAAACATGTGAACGAACTGAATTTGGGATTGCAAGGAGAAAACCAGCATCTTCCTGATTTATACACTAATATCAAATCATTCCGGAAGAAATTGAGACTGTTTCGATCACAACTACGAAGTAAATGTTTTTCACATTTTAAAACATGTGAAATATTCAGCCACACTACTGAGACTGAGTTTCCTATCGATTTTGCAATCTAAACTTTGAGTGCTTTGAAGATAAATTTTGATACTCGTTTCTCGGACTTTGATGCCATTGCGAATCAAATTAAGATTTTTCAGAATCCTTTTGATACTGACATTGAAACCCTAGCCCCGGAACTTCAAATGGAAATGATTCATCTACAATGCAGTGATATAATTAAGAACAAATATCAAAACTCATCTTTGTTGGAATTTTATAAGAGTCTTCCACTGACACAATTTGATAATTTGCATAAATTTGCTCGTGGTCTGTTTTCTGTTTTTGGTACTACTTATTTGTGTGAGAAAACCTTCTCCAAAATGAAGTACACAAAAAATGTTTACAGATCGAAATTAACTGATGAGCATCTTAAATCTCTTTTAATAATTGGTACAAGTAAAATTAGTCCACAACTACAAACTATTGTCAGTGGAAAATCTCATTAGTATTTCATATGTCATTATGTTTGTTATAAGTTATGTGATTATTTAAAATGTATAAAATGTTAGTTGGGATTCATTTTAATTTTTAGTTATTATATACTGAAGTTAAATTTTCTGTGAGAAAATCTTCTCCAAAATGAAGTACAAAAAAAATGTTTACAGATCAAAATTAACTGACATCTTAAATCTGTTTTAATAATTGGTACAAAAAATTAGTCCACAACTAAAAACTATTGTCAGTGGAAAATCTCATTAGTATTTTATAATATGTCATTATGTTTGTTAAAAGTTATGTGATTATTTAAAATGTATAAAATGTTAGTTGGATTCATTTCAATAATTTGTTAGTTAATATATACTGAAGTTAAATTTTCTGATATTATACATGTCTTTACCATTACAATTCTGTGTTTCTTTCCCCAACTTATCAAAAAAACAATAACAATAAGCCTACAAAAATGTTATAGTTAGCGGAGTTAGCCCATGACCATATCAATGTAGATGTCAAATTAATAATTATTCAACATAAAATTAGAATACTTCAGTAAACTAAATTTAATTTGATATAAAAATGATTTGTTCTCTAAAAGGAGTTTTTAAGTATGCTAGCTCTCCGCGGGCCGGACAAAATCTGTCCGCGGGCCGGATGTGGCCCTCGGGCCGTAGTTTGGAGACCCCTGCCCTAAACCAATATGCTTCAAAAGAATTTTCTATTTCATTTTTAAAGAAATATTTAAATAATTCTTGGAAAACGCTTATTTTACTTTTCTTAGCTTTCTTCGAAAATTGCCTTTAACTTTATGTTTTCACCGTATGATGTTTTAAATTTAAAAATGTTATTATTATGTTTTTGACATAAATCGTTCCCTTCGCATTTTCCCTACTATCCTCGTAAGTTCAAGTGACTTACACAATAAATTAACTAGACAGCCCTAAACAAATCTCCTAATCAATCTTGAAAACTGGTTCAGTTAGTGGTTGGTTCTAAGCTCTTTAAAAATTAGGTCAGTCGTCAACCAAAGTGGCGTTATCTGAAATTTCCACAGAGTTTTTTTTTTCGGCTTTAATTTTAAAAAAATTTTGTACCCTTGGTTACAAAAACAAGAGAAAAAAAAAAGCAAAATTTTAATTACAATTGGTTAATATACAGGGTAAGTTTTTTAAAACCTGACATAGACTATTTCTTTTATTTGAACAGTTGGAGCATTAGTTCCAAAAGCAAAATTGTTTAAAACCCAAAAATTAAGAAAAATCGCAAAAAAATATTTTTACAGCGTTGCCAGTTTTTGCAGCAAATTTAAAAAAAGGTATTTTCTTAAATGGCAACACCGCATTTTTTCATTACCGATTAATAGATTTTAAAGTTCTCTACAAAAAACTTTATATACCATTTTCTTTGTTGGGGTAGCCATTTTTAAATAACTAGGCAAAAAAGACTGAAAAGAATTGAGTTAGCGACTAACAGCGACCACAATGTGAATTAGTTAGATCACAATAGTAGGCTTGGGAAAAAAATAAGTAAATCTTTTATTTAAAAAAACTGTCATATTGTCCTTTAGTTTTTGTTAAAAAGTGTTCTGTTTTGCAAAATGAATGAAATTACTTCACAAGACAGAGTTGAACTGATTTTTTTACATGTGGGGGGTTTAAGTTTAAGAGATGCCTGCGCCCAATTTCACGTAGCACATCCAGATAAACCGCTTCCAAATCCGGAGTTTTTGGGGTCAAATTTAGAAAGAATAAAGGCAACTGATAGTGTGTGCCCAAAGGTTTGTAAGATGCGTAAAAATAACGTTATTGACGAAAATAGCCTTCTTCGAGCTGTAGAGAATCCTCATAAGGAGAAAAGTTTATATCAATATATATCCTAAACCTCTTAGTTTTTAAGCTATGAGGTGTTAATATTTTAAGAAAAAAATGAGTTTTTTATCACAATTTGTTATCATTCTTAGATATTTTTATGAAATTTTGTACACATCTTTTTATCATTAAGTAGCATTTCTTGACCCAAAAGATTTTTTTTTAATTTTTACCAGTCACGTCCGTACGGGGTTTGAACTGACAATTTTTGAAAAAAAAATGGTACGTCACTGATTTTTCTAAAGACCAAAACAATTTTTAAAATCCCTATTTATTTTGGAACAAATTTGGTTCCTAGACTTACTTTCGTACGACGTACCGTTTCCGCGTAAAAAAATAAAAACCAAAAAATTTGTCAGTCGCAATGAACTGAAAAAAATTTTTGGTTTTTATTTTTACGAAAAACGTACGTCGCACAAAAGTAAGTCTAGGAACCAAATTTGCTTCAATAAATGGGGATTTTAAAACAGTTTTGGTCTTTAGAAAAATCAGTGACACCATTTTTTCTTAAAAATTGTCAGTTCAAACCCGTCGGACGTCACTAAAGAAAATTTAAAAAAATCTTTTACGTCAAAAATGCTACTTAATGAAAGATTTGTACAAATTTTATAAAAATATCAAGAGTGATAATAAAACTTTTGAGGAAAAACTTTTTTCCTTAAAATATTTACACCCTGTAGATCAAAAACTAAGAGGTTTAGGACATATGTTGGTATCAACTTTTCTTATCCGAGGATTCACACCCTGTATTATCGGCACTCAATTAATTAACACCCTGTATATCGGCATATAAAATTGCACAAGCAGAGGTAGGTTGTTCCCAGTCAAAGGTTTGTACGTACGTAAAAAATAAAGGGTATGTGACGGCACCAAATTCCGTTGATGAGCTATAATATTTCATTTGGCGATAAGTTAAAAATATAACCCCCGCAATGTTATGTTAATGACAATGTTGTTAAGCGAATTCATTGTTGTAGACTACAAAGCGGACATTAGTTTAAGCATTTACTGAGAAAGTCTTATTACGTTAGTTAAATTTCGTGTTTTCTTGGCACTAATTGGCTTGATTTATTTTTCTTTTAATTTTCCTTATTTAATAAATAGGCCAAAACCAAATTATTTTCGCATAAATATTTTAAAATGGCTACTCCAACAAAAACATGGCATATAAAATTTTTTGTAGAGAACTTTGAAATCTACAAAAAACAAGCTGTGTGTAAGGTTTTAACAAAAACCTTTATTTATTTGAAAGGTCCATTTATGCCATTATGTATGGAATATAACATCATTCAAATGTTCGCCGCGGCTTCGAACGGTGACACGGATCCGAGAGGTCCAATTTTCTATGACTCTACCGCATAGATACGGCTGAATTTGCGCGATAGCATGGGTTATGTTGTCTTTCAGGGCTTCAGTCGATTGCGGTCTATTGGCGTAGACCTGCGACTTCAGAAACCCCCACAAGAAAAAGTCTAACGGGGTCAAATCGCACGACCTTGGTGGCCAATTCACGTCACCTCTTTGAGAGATTACTCAACCTCCAAATCGTCGCCGTCCTGTTGGAACCACATGTTGTCGACGTCCATATCGTTTAAGTGGGGCCAAAGAAAATTGGTTAACATTGCTCTGTAGCGCTCGCCGTTGACTGAAATGGCCTCACCAACGTCGTTTTGGAAGATATACGGACCAATAACGCCGCCGGCCCAAAATCCGCACCATACAGTAACTTTTTGTGGATGCATTGCCACCTGGTGAACCTCGTGTGGGTTAGCTTCTTTCCATATACGGCAAATTTTGTTTGTTGACATAGCCGTTCATATAAAAATGCGCTTCGTCGCTAAAGATGATTTTTCGGCCAAAATAGGGGTCCTCTTCCAAACGTTCCGACGCCCATTCAGCAAACAAACGGCGTTGCCTATGGTCATAAATTTTAAGCTCCTGGGTCAGTTGGATTTTGTACGGGTGTAGGCCCAAGTCCCGATGCAAAATACGCCGAGTGGAAGTTGGCGAAAGACCGAGTTCTTGTGCACGGCGAGGAATCGACTGCCTGGGGTTTTCATGCACACTTTCACGGACAGCAGCAATGTTTTCGGCGAATCTGGCGTTCCTCTGACGTACGGGTGTTGGTTGCTTGTTTACCGAACCGGTCGTCTCGAATTTGGCCACCAAACGTTGTAAAGTCAACTTTAAAGGGATACCTCGTCTACCGTAAAATGGGCGCAACGCGCGTATTGTTTTCACTAACGAACATTCATTTTGATAATAAAGTTTTATCATTTGATCGTGCTGCTCAGTCGTGTAACTTGCCATGTTGGTTTGGCATCAGTAATTGAATAATAAACAATTGATTTGACAAACGCCGCTAAAACAACATGGCCGCCACACACTGTCAAAATCGACCAGCCTTATTTGAAAAACCCTTTATTAAACAGTAATGAAAAAATGCGGTGTTGCCAATTAAAAAATAACTTTTTTAAATTTGCTGCAAAAACAAGCAATACTGTAAAAATATTTTTTTGCAATTTTTCTTAATTGGGTTATTTCAAAAAACTTTGCTTTTGGAAGTTATGCTCTAACTGTTCAAATAAAAGAAAACGCTTTTGTCAGGTTTTAAAAAACTTGCTACAAGCATTTTATTAGGCTAGCCCTGAAAAGTCTTATTAGAAAGGATAGCATCACTTCCAGATCAACTTGTTACAGTGCTGGCGATTTATGGGGTAGGAATGAGACCACTGCACCCCGTGTCGCTTGTGCTGTTATTATATTGTTAGAGTCAGCCAGTCGCTCTTCTGAGGCCGTTTTAATTGGCCAACAGGGAGATTTTCTGGTTGCCTATCTTCCTGGGAAGTAAGTTCTTGCTAGAAGCTCCAACGTCTGTCTTCTAGATTCGATAAAGGAGCCATCTGGTCTTTCCAGTGATCCTAACTCCTAACCGGTTCTCTAGAGAGAATCCTGTGAATTCTAGTGCTGCTTGGTATGCTTGAGATACCTTCACAGAACTTTTCCAGGATTCTCTTTTTGCCTTCCTGATTTACTTGTTGTAGTGAGTTGGGGCGGTTTTATATTCCTTCCATTCGCCCACTACTTTAGCCCGATTGAATAATCGACGGAACTTTTAAGACAACTTTAAGAACAACAAAACGAAGCTGTATACAGGTTTACAGCTTACTAACTCTCATTTTGAAGTGAAACCCCTAAAATGACTGTACTATTAAAGATAAGCACGAAATAGAAACAGGTATAAACCACAGAACCACGGAGCTATAAATAACAAAAGCTTTAATATTGAAAGCTACCATTGCCACATAAAGATTAATATATTTTATTAGTTTTTCTTCAAAAATATCCATTAATTTTTACTTCTTTTGTATAAACTTATAGACTATTAATAAGTAATTTCCGATGTATTTATAGAGCTGACAGGGGCAGATGAAGCAATTTCGAATCAAGGTTTTAAAAGCAAATGGCGCATCTATTTTACTGTCCCTATAAATTGAATTTAACGATTGACCCCAATATTTAATGCAATTAAACATCGAGTGGAATAAACTTCTTGCCATGACAATATTAAGGCTTACTTTATTGTAGCAATAAAGCGGTTTTTAAATATCTTGTATACGGGGTGATCTAGAAATTATTTATACTGATACTTGGCTATGATAAAAATTAATGAAAAAAAAGTATAAATAATTTTTCCCCCGTTAAAAAGTTAAAAAAAGGCAACAGAGCTACCAAAAATCCTTGTGCCTGAAGTAAAGTCAGTTGTAGATATTGCTCACCGGCTCGGTCGCGATATTTTTGTTTGTTTTTAAATCGGAAAAATATGCAGATATGTTTTAAATTTACCACAAGCGTATTGCAAATGTAACAAAGATTTTCGAAAACGGAATGTGTGCAACCAAGAAATCTTATTCTTTAAGCAAAATAAAAAAGTACTGTTTTAAAAATTAATAATTTGTGTTCTTAAAATTGAAATTGGGCCTATTATTTTGGTAAGTACAACTATTTTTTAATAACAAATAATAACCAAACAATAATTATTTGTTGTTTTAAATAAATTTATTTTTAAACTAAATTTTAAAATAAATTGCAAAAAGTAATTTTTAATATTTGTATGTAAATAAACATCTCCTTAAAATAAAGTAAATATGCAAAACATCGCAAAAAACGTTCGACGTCGACTCGCATTCGATGAAACAGGCGCGGTGTTGCAAACTTTTTTAAACTTTAAAAGCTCATATTTCGAAAATGCTTAACTTTTGACCCATATGTTTTAGGCTTTTTCGACTTGTTTTAGCTCCACTATCGCCCATTAAAATGGTAAGCATATTCTTTTTACACCCTATATATATATATATATATATATATATATATATAT